>WOGR01010045.1:0-11080 GCA_015342045.1 Leptinotarsa lineolata | reverse complement strand
GGTTGGCTTTCCTGATTTCTTGGAAGACAACTAGCAAACAAATGGTTGTGTACCACTCAGATTTGACTGTTCTGTATTGTTCTAGTGGTACGGTTGCGACATGTCTAGTTTTTACGAAAAAACAGGCGACCATTTTCTTGGAAGTGCTTCGTGCGCGAACAACTTTTGTTGGATTTGTCCCATCTTGAAAAAACCATACAGTCGACTGCTGTTTACTTTCGTACCCGTAAATCCACGATTCATCACCTGTCACGATGTCATAGACGTGTTTCAAAGCACCGCGATCGTATTTTTTGAGCATTTCCTTCGACCAATCGTCACAAGCCTTTTTTTGAGCAATTGACAAATTGTGTGGGATCCAACGCGAACTAATTTTTCGACAGTCGAATGTTTATGCAATATTGAATGTATGCTGATATTAATGCCTAAGGTTGTCTCAATCTCACGATAGGTCACATAATGATCTTGCTTTATCAGTTCGCGCACAGCATCAATGGTTTCCAGAACAACAACTGATTTTGGACGACCTTCACGAAATTCGTCTTGTAGTGAACTACGACCACGATTGAATTCACCATACCATCGATAAACACTAGTCCTTGATAGCGCTTCATCGCCAAAAATTGAATTATGTTCCTCTATGCACTGTTGCTGAGTTAATCCACGTCAAAAGTTGTGAAAAATAATCGCACGAAAATGTTCACGATTCAATTCCATTTTTGGGCCGAGATGAATCTTTTAAGTTACTGAAAAAAATATAAATAGCGCTCGTATGTCAAAACGTTCTGAGTACGTATAACTTCAAAAATGTCCAACTTTACGATAGAGCTGTCAGTTGCCAGATTGCAATACTAGGATTGCCAAATCCTGAAACATAAAAGACAACCTATCGTATTTCATTAGAGTTAATAGGAGCTAGCAGCATAGTATCTGGCAGGATCTTTGTTGTGCTTCCAAATTCTTGCTTGTCAGGAAGAATTTTTCCAAAACTCACAAACTTGCTATTGAATTCGTCTGCTTTTTCCTCGTCGTTTGTTAGAAGTTTCCCATTTCTATTCATTATGATATTAATAATTTTTTTTTCGCAGATTTCTCGTTCCATGTCTCACAAATACTTTGTGTTTGATTTATTTAATGTACCTACTTGTTTGTATACAAGTTACCCCTCAATTCCATTTTTGATGAATCATGTGGAGATATCCAAGTATTATGTACTCCAATATATGAAAACTCTATTTCTCTTTGAATATTTCCAAAATTAGTAATGTAACTTTTTGCACTTGGCAGAATGAATAAACTGTTTTTCTTAGATTAGACGTTATGGTAGATGATTACGACATGAAACATTGATGATGTGCTATTTTTTCAGGCATTAAAATATAAGGTCTACCAACAGGGACTTTGAGAAATGATAACGGCCATCTAGTTGAAGCTACATCTGTCAAATCAGTTTGTTTTGCCAGATCACCATGAACGAATATAGCATTCAACAACACGTGCCAATAATAAAATTGTTTCATCAAAATATGTATTCTGTTTGAGCAACGTACCGCGCGTTTCGACCATTCCACTGTCGCCATAATCGTTCTATCGAGAGGACTTTTCGCAATGTGGTGAATGAATTAGAGTCCACTGGTTCAGTAAACGATCGACTAACACGCGTACCTCGACGAAACACAAGATCTGCCGAAAAAATCGCCGCTATCTGTGAGAGTGAGCAGGATAATCCGAAGTAGTCGATTTCGCATCGCTCATAAGAATTCGGGCAGTCGCAGACCACAACTTGGCGAATTTTGCGTCAGGACTAAGTCCTGTATCCGTACAAAATTCAACTGACCCAAAAACTCAAGGTGGTAAACGGCCATTAACGACGACGTGGGCTCTGGAGCAGTTGGCAAATGACTCTAATTTTCATAGAAAAATCATCTTCAGTGATAAGGGCCATTTCTGGATGAATGGGTACGTGAACAAATAAAATTGTCGAATTTGGGACGATACCGATACACATGAGATCCAAATAAAGTCCAATATATCCCGAAAAAAACACTGTTTGGTGTAGATTTTGGGCTGGCAGTGTCATCGGTCTATATTTCTTTAAAAACGACGACGGCTAGACCAGATCTGCCAACGGCGAGTACTATAGATCGTACTGGATTCCTCAAATATTTCGAATACCTCAAATTCCTCAAATACCAAGGCTCTATGGGATACCATACAGGAAATTTGTCATTCAGAAAAAAAATCCTGTTACTACAATATAGAATCAAAATAATGAATTGTTAACCGAAAAAAAAAATTGCAAACGAGTTCAACACTTTTTATAGGCAAATAAATGGCAACTAATAGACAAACAACATTGAACTACTTCGTCCTATATCCGACTAACTCTCTAGAAATAAGTGATATCATTAATGAACTGAAGCCTTATAAATCAGCTGGTATAGACGAAATATATGGAGAAACATCGAAAATGATACGTGATTATATCAATGAACCATTTGCCTATGTCATTAATTTGTGCCTGGAAAACGGTATTTGTCCTGAAGCACTCAAAAAAAACAGTGACGATACCAATTTACGAAAAAGGAAAGGATAATCTAGTAACAAACTACAGACCAATTTCGCTGATAACAAACCTAACAAAAATTATGGAAAAAGTTATGGAAAAGAGATTAGCCTCATATTTAAACAGATATAAAATTCTTTCTGATAATCAATTCGGATTCAGAGAAAATGTTTCTACTGAGGATGCATTAATTGCACTTACATCAAAAATATCATCAGCCTTGGAGGAGAGCAAGCCATGTTTACGCATATTAATTGATTTGAACAAAGTCTTTGATACTGTTAGTCATGATCAACTTATTCAGACTCTGGAAGATATTGGCATAAGAAGCAATAGCTTGAATCTCTCTAAAATTTATCTGAACGATAAAAACAGTCTGTGAAAATAGATAATATACTAAGTGAGGAAAACAAGAGTATGGTTTCCCGCAGGGAACAGTTCTAGGCCCTATCTTATTCAATATTTACATAAACGGAGCAAGAGTAATATTATAGGGTTGGCTGAGGACACTGCAATATGTTACACGGCGGATACGTGGGATGAACTGAAAAACACCAATGAAACTGACTTTCCATCAATGAAAAATTGGTTGGAATACAAGGTAGTAACTATAAACTTATAAAAGACTTTCTATCTAACAGTCCACTGCAAATCTAGCAAGGCCTTGTTCAACTCACTGAATATCTCAACATGTGGAAAACATTATATCATTCACACTAAAAACAAGGTGGAATATCTAGGTGTGTTAACAGACTGAAATCTGAAATGTAATGATCATATAAACTATGTATGTAGGAAGCTTTGAATAATACTACACAAATTCATATATCTTGAAAATATATTAACTTATCACAAATGAAAATCTCATACTATGCATTAATTGAGAGCCA
Organism: Leptinotarsa lineolata; assembly: GCA_015342045.1. Lineage (NCBI taxonomy): Eukaryota > Metazoa > Arthropoda > Insecta > Coleoptera > Chrysomelidae > Leptinotarsa > Leptinotarsa lineolata. The sequence continues at coordinate 7,624 of WOGR01010045.1, read as the reverse complement.
CTTGCGTTATGGTCTCGTTACTTGGGTCACTAAAAACACACATTCGTCCCTTTGAAAATGTTGCAAGGAAGATTCCTGAGATTGCTCATCTCTAAAGGACCGAGAAATCCTTCAGCACCATAACCTTTTTATTGAAATTCCCGATTACCTCATCAATTTTTACAAATTATTCAATTGTGATTGGCTATTTATTTAAGAAATATGTTTATCCAATGCTCTTCGTTTATCTAATAGTTATTCATTAACTAAAAATTAAAGAATAAAAAAATTGGTAACCCTTAACTAAATAAATATTATTGGAATGTGATTTAAAGTTATTCACCTGATGCTTGCGATGTTCTACTTTTCACCATTAACAAAGTATGCAATTTACCATTTTTACTTTTGAAGAAATTTATACACATTCAATACTACACGTTTTTCTTCATTCATTTCAAAGTTATAAAATTGGCTTGATAACTCATAACTTCATTCAAGACTCAACTTATAACTTAACGCCTTACTTGAGACCATTTACTTCTTACTGTTGCGCTACTGACAATGCGAAAAATGACTTAAGTCTTTCAACACAGAACGATTTTACGTTTCTGCGCTGACTCATTTCAGTTGGCGTCGATAATATACAGTATAGCATTGGGGGAGTGATATTATTTGTAAGTGTTATTGTTCTGAGAGAAATAATTCATGTGGCAAAAAACAAAGTTTGCACGATCAGCTAGTTTTCCAATATTTATTACATTTCTAACCCTCACAAGTAGTCTGAGAAATTAAGGCGTGATACCTTGTTGTATCGCTAACCAGAAATAACATATCTCAATTATCAACGGTATACAAATTAATTTTTCAATTATTTGATTTTTCAATTTCTTATCCATTTTCACCCCCTGAGATGATGTGAAAAACTCGGAGGTACAGTTCATCGATCAATGGAAGATCGAAATTCAGAATTAACTGTGAAATCTAGAGGAGGCTAAGTATAGTAAATCGTTTGAAGCACTCATATTAAATATTAAAGTTAATACCTGTAAATATACCATCTGTTGTGGTTACATACTTCCTGGTAGTCCTATTAATGATTATAAGCTACTATTTGAATTTCTAGAAGCCCATATAGTACTTATAGAGAACACGTATATATTTGGTGTTTTCAATATACCCATGAACGAAGCTTTCCAGAATTTTATCGATTTTAATGGGTTTAAACTGTATAATGACATTAAAAATTATCAGGGCAAAACTTGATCTTGGTAATCACCTCTGAGAATAATCATAAAAAATATTGTGTTAGGAGGGATTGTATCCCCTTCGTTAAGGAAGATATGTATCATCCTGCTCTGGATATTAATATCACAGTTACATCCACCAGAAAAGTGAATGTATCAAATGTAGAGTCATTATTCAACTTCAAAAAGTCTGACTTTCTTAGGTTAAGCGAATTAATTAGGGACGCAGATTGGAGAAAATTTATAGAGGAGAAAGCAGATGTTAACGTGGCTCAACGTGAATTTTATAATATTTGGTATAACATAGTAAATATTTGTGTGCCTAAATCTGTTGTCTGTACAAACTCAAAGAGTTTTTCGGTGTGGTTCAATAAGGAAATTGAAGACTTATTGAGAGAAAAAAGTGATATAGGAGGCTAAGATTTTTATGATTTAAATTATAAATAAATAAGAAAAAAATAAAAAACTAATTAAAATGAAAGAAAAAAATATATATAAAAAAAATGGAACATAATTTAGCAGTGGATGTAAAGAGTTTCTGGAGTCACATAAATGATAAAAGATGAAATTTCACAGAATGTAGCGACTTTGTGTATAAAGGTGATGATATCACTGAGGACCAAATTACGAATACTTTTGCTAACTTTTTTTCGTCGGTGTATTCATCAGTTGGCGTATCATATAATTCAAATTTTGAACCGGATAATAGTATTTGTAATGATGTTGTAGTTGTAAATTCAATAACCGAAAGAGATTTTGAAAACGTGTCAAAAAAAAACTGAAAGCTAAGTGCATCTGGAAAAGATGACATTCCATCTTATGTACTCAAAGCTTGCGGGGACCAGTTGGAGACACCTCTACTACACATTTTTAATTTGATAATTTCAACTAACACCTTTCTGACTGCTTGGAAAACAGCAATCGTTACTCCAATTTTCAAATCGGGTAATAAAATGGATGTAGAAAATCACAGGCCAATATCTATAATGTGTGCACCTTCCAAGATATTTGAACAAATTATTTCCATCCATTTATATGATTATGTTGAAAAATATATTACACCCCAGCAACATGGCTTTGTAGCGAATGAATCTATCAGCACAAACCTGTTGACTTTCACGAATCACGCATTCGAAACTTTGGAAGCCAAATCGCAACTTGCAGATTTTCGAAAGGCGTTTGATACAGTTGATCATGATGTACTCTTTGAATTGAGTAAGTTTGGGCTGTCGTATAATCTTCTTAAACTGATAAGAAGTTATTTCGAACATAGATATCAAATGGTAAAATATAATGGCAATACATCGGGTAAATTTGAGGTCTTTTCCAGAGTTCTCCAGGGCTCTAATTTGGAGCCCCTTCTGTTCGTTCAATGACCTACCATCAGTATTAAATTATACTTGAGGTGCTTTGTTTGCTGATGTTTTTAAATTTTATAAGAGAATACCATCTGTTAGATACTGTATATTATTACAGAAAGATTTAAATAGCATTTTTGAATGGAAAAATAAACTGTATTTTTATGTCAAAAAATGTAGTACTTTGTCTATTACGCGATTAAAAGAACCTATTATGTTCGAGTTCAGAATGAATGAAGAGGCCCTAAATCGATGTTCTGAGGTAAAGGATTTGGGAATTACTTATGACCATCTACTGTCCTTTTCTACACATATTAAAAATTAGCTAAGTCTGCAAACTGAAAAATCTGTTTAAAATATGTTTTTCTGTTAATCAGAGGTTATTTAATCAGACAATCATTTAATTTTACCAATTTACATTCCCTCAAAATTTTGTATTATAGTTTAGTAAGGCCCAAACTAGAATATGGTGCAATAATTTGGCATGGAGGATACCAGACTACATTATTCTTGCTAGAAAAAATTCAAAATAAGTTCCTAAAATATCAAGGTATATCATAAGAAGCATCATGTATATCCCGATTATAATGTAGTTAGAACCATATTAGACATGATTTCAAAACTTTATCTTTGGAAGATCGAAGAGTGCTTAACATCTTACTCTTTTTCTTTAAAATTATTGATAATAAGACTAATTCACCAACGTTACTTTCTTTGCTACGATTTAATGTACCTCCAAGGAGAATGCACTCTTCTGTTATATTTAATATCCCTGTTTTACATAAAACTACTAGAGCTCCTCTTACAACCATGTATCGACTAGCAAATTATTATAACGCACCCATCGATCTGGATTGGTCAATAACTCAAAATATGTTTAGAAAAATTACAATCGAACAAATTATTAATTTATCATCATAATACTTATTATAATTAATACTTGAATAAATTTTATTATTTGTTGTGTCAAAACTAATATTGTAAAAAATCATAGTGTTAAGTTCACTTTTACTATTATTTTTTATGTCTATCTCTTGTAGATTAATATAGATTATTTGTAATATTATATACATATTCATCCATGTAATTAGACCAGTAAGTCTGTTTGGATACAAATAAATAAATAGATATTTCAAGGTTAGCTTGACGAAACCCGATGAAACTACTGTGTATCGTCTGGAATTAAATTTATTCTGAAAATTATATAATCATAGTGTTATTAGTAACGTGTAAATGTACTCATAACCTAATAATTTGATGTTGAAAAATAAATGGTCACATATAATTTGATAATACATCAATTATACTAGTTTACATTACATCTGTTTCCCATCAAATTATCGCTGTTGATTACCTACTACATTATGATATCCTAATTTAAAATGTATAAGAAAAATTTTTGTATCAGCTCTTGTTTCTGAGTATCATGTAGATATAAAACAGAAAAAAACATGTATTCAGTGAGAAAAAAATTTAATTGAAAATTGAGTTCTAAAAACTTCGCTTTAAAGCTCTTTTCTGATGTGTAGACTGAGGATAATGGCGCATCAGTGACCAACAATAGTCAGACATCATATTAGTATCGCAGAAACCCTGACAATGCTCTTCCATAATGCGTAAGTCTTGATGCATACGCCCTCCCTGCTCTTCGCTCATATCTCCTAAATTTTCCGGAAGCCTATCCAGATGACTATGGAAGAAGTGGAGTTTTATGCTTATATTGCACCACACAATTTTTCTAATTGTAAAAGAAGGTCATCTACAAGCGCAACATAATTTTCTGATCTTCTGTTTTCGAGAAAGTTCTGCACCACAGAGATGAAAGCTGTCCAAGCCCTTAGTTCAAGCTCAGTCATAGAATTTCGGGCCATCAAAAATACCGGCTTTAATCTTTTCCATAGTGAGCTGTGGGAATTTTTGGCAAATGTAAGAGAAGCAGTCCCCATCTCTATCTAATGATTTAACAAATTGCTTCATGATACCCAGTTTTATGTGTAATGGCGGAAAGATAATTTTGTGACGACCTACTAATGAATTCTGAACTATATTGTGCTTTCCAGGCGTCATATTTTCTCTCACAGGCCACTTTATTCTTACCCAATGTTCTTGTTCAGCTCTACTGTCCCAAAGACATATAAAACAGGAAAATTTAGTGTAACCATTTTGTTGATCGAGGAGAATATTTACCATTTTCAAATCAACACAAATTTGCCACTTATAGTCATTGTATTTAATTTTATCCAAAATAAGCGAAATGTTACAATATTCTTGTTTTAACTTTGTACTATGGGCAATAGGCACCCCAGCATATTTATTTCCGTTGTGTAACAGAATACATTTTGAGCTGTCAATGAATAAACGCCAATCATTTGGTTCGTATTGTTTCAACCCCATTTTTATCAACGAGTTTTCAACGTCAAAAGCAATACAGTTTTTGTCAAATTGAAGGGGTTATATTTTATTTGGAGTGATTAATTTTTTGGGAAAGAAAGTTTTTGGCTTTCTACTACTCCATCTTGATATAAATGATGTGTGTGTGCTTTCCTTATAATGATTTCCATATTGGTACTGAAGAGCCCTGAGGCAAGTGTCTTATGGCAAAACACGTGCCTAGCATTGAGGATGGCTGAGTTCCATGTAAGTGAATTTTTTTCATCTTTCATTTAGTATATCGTGTAGATATATTGTGAATGATATCTGACTCAAATCTAAAACGAACGTTTGGAATACAAATTGAGTAGAAAAAAGTGTATTTGTATAATTCAGTGTTCATATAAAAGTATTTGTTTCGAAAGAATTTTTTCTTTCGTGCAATTCAATGTTTATATGAAAGTAGCTGTTTCAGAAGGCCTTTTTTCCATTTTCTGTCTGAAAGTTACTTCTTTGGATGATCTACACATCTATGTTTAGAGTTATTCTTTTAAAAATGATTGCTTCCTTCCTTTCTTTGGAAGATTCCCACATTTTTTGTATCAATATGGAGTAGTAGAAAGCCAAAAACTTTCATTCTCAAAAAATTAATCACTCCTAATAAAATATAACCTCTTCAATTTAATTAAAAGTATGTTCCAGGAATGAGAATTGCCATATAATCAAGGTTGTAGTCGACATAAAACTCCAGTAAGATTCAACTTAGATTAGTTTAAATTATCACTTCTGTTGGGCGTCCCGAAACACACACGTTTTTTTGAGACTGGCGTGAACACTAAGCTCATGTCTGTTGGTTTGAACGAATAGCCGAAACTATTGTAGCAGCATGTTGAATCTCTGCAAATAAATCTAGTCGTTCCAATAAACTACAATCGTCCGCATGCATGCACGTGGAGACCACCGGAATATATTTGTTTTGCGGCTAGCAAATAATTAAAACTTCTTGTTGTTCAATGGAAAACACGGCCTGTCACTTTTTATTTAATCTGCTTTCGTGTCACGAAACGGGGAAACTTTGAATCCTTCATCATTTATAATGTGCTCCATAAAAATCCTGCAAGAGGAAGATGAAAGCCTCACTCGGCGTCTCATATTAAAAGTTTGTAATTTTGTTTTTAATGACACAAGGAATTAAAATGAAGGAATGATGTCGGAGAAAGCGTTTTCTTATTGTTGCGGTAGAAATGAGATTACGTCGTTGTCTTTAACTGCTAGTGGAAACAAGATGGTCACTTAGATGGGAATACGTTGTTCAGAATATTCTTCTCAGGAGCATCTGAAAATACGCGATCAATTTGTAGGGAATGATTCAAAGGAAATTATATCTTGTGGATTGAGAACAAAAATCATCATTCTGAAGGAAATTTGAAAATTTTATGGATTTTCTGTGAATTCTCACATACCACAATATGGAAAAATAAAAATTTGATGTGGAACATTACACCGAACAAAAGATCTATGAACACAAGATGAGATAGACTACGGAATCTTTCAATACAGAGCGGTCAAGGGCATAGAAGATTTTTCAACAAGAACCTTAAGAATTCGGAACAATCCTCTTGTTGTCCTGAAGACTATCTAGTGGACTTCAAAGACTCTAGGAAATCGGTTGGTGGAAAAGATGATACATTTTTACGAAACTGCAGCTGCATGAACAGGTGTTTGAGCTTTTGGTGAATGAGTAGGAAACATTCTGGCTCTCGTTCATTGTTAAAACATCATTCTTGAAATTCTTCATCATGAACAACACTTGTAAAATTTTATTCATGTAGCAAATGTTTCCTAAATCATTTAAACCAATTTTCGTTGCAAGAATTTCAGTATAACTGTCTGCTGATTCGCAAGGAAGAACAGGCTCCACAGAACCTGCATCAGAACCATTTCTCAAGCTGCAATCGATCCTTCAAAGTGATGAAGGGTTCGTAGAGGGATCGATTCTGCTCTTGCTCCATGAAGCTCTTCTACAGAAAAGGAACCAGAACCATCAGGACAGCATTTCATATTTGGGGGACAGGAATTAACTATTTCCATTGATCGCACTGAAAAAGAAAAAGGTGAGATGATAATTTGCTCAGTTTTGAAAACTTGCATATATGCATTATATTCTTCATTGTTGATTCCGTACTTCTATATCATTCATTCCAATGACTACTAACGATGTCCCTTCCCCTTTTATTGATATCAAATTATGTAATATTCGTGAAAAATCCTTCAAAACAAAGAAAGGTTTCAAAATTCATAATGGTAAAGTTCATAAAGTTTCGAATACAAAACCTTATTTGAATGAATCAGCTTCCACATAAGCTGTCGATTCTTTTCAGTTATCTCATGAAAATGTGTCATTTAATACTACATTTTATGAAAAATTGTCCTCTATAAAACGATCCAGTCACATTCTGAGAAGGATTCCAAATGTTGGTTGTCTCAGAGACAACAACATCATCCCCAAAGGTTTCCTGCTGAAATCGCCAATCCCAGGAGAGAGAGCCAAACGGATATTGGAACACGCCAGCCGAGCACTGATAAGGTCTCAAATTAATTACCACCGTTGGAAGAGGTCAACTTTGATGCAGGATGCCATAGAACGATTTGAAGAAATAAGAAGAGAAACCT
>WOGR01010043.1:0-11080 GCA_015342045.1 Leptinotarsa lineolata | reverse complement strand
CAAAACAACTGACTCCTGCATGAAAGCTCATCGACGGAATTCATTTGTTTAGTCAATTACCAAAATTTGGATGATTTTGAATATTCACTTGAAAAGTTATCAAAGAAAAACATTTTTCATTTTGTAACTTCGAGAGCCCGTAACTTGGTTACGAAGACTTTTAGGAAAAAAAGTTATATGAAGTACTGGTGATATTTTGACCCTATCTATACATTCCCGAGAGGAAAAGAGGAAGTCCAGGGACACCCTGTATTTCGCTTCTTATTGGTACTCTGACGGGTCTAGATTTAATCGATTTAAATCCAGCAACATAATTTGTAGACTCTTCTAGTCGCGATTATTTTTCGAAATGTTCACTCCTCTACAGAATGACTGATCGTCTTCTCTAACTCTTTCTCTCGTTTCTCGATGATTCATCTGCGGTATCTTCATGAGGATGTATTTCTTCATTCATACCTTTTTGGAATAAGATCTACAGACACATTCTTGAGCGGTTACTTCGTCCCGAATAACTACTTTATTCAATTATGAGGTTTATGTGGTTTCTATATGCTTAACCTATTCATGGTCTGCAAGTCCTATTATTCAGATTCCAATTTTATAGTTGAATCAGGTTGCAGGGTAAATGAGTGGGGTTATTTTAAATTACCGCAAAATTTTATGTTTTGATTTGAATTTTGAAACTTTTCCGTAAATGATATTTAGCTTTCACATTTTTATTTTCGTCGTGATTTGAATAGTTCAGTTTATTGAATATCATTTTGAGAGATGATTGATAGTTCATATGATTACGTTGGAGTATTCGCAATACTGCACTGTAAAATTAACTATGGAAGAGACGGTATTCGATGTCATGTTAAACACATATGAGCCTCTGTATAGACAGGCATCTTGGATGGATTATAGAATCGCTCTTGTTCTGTGGTAACGTAGTTGGGCGATTAACTCCGAAATAAATTGAATTACACTTTTTCTGTGATATCAGAAACTATTGTGAGGAATAAGCGTATCCCATGTGTTCATAATGTTGCATATTATACCCATTCCAACAAAAGATAAAGTACATTCCAGTTGAAATGAGCAACCCTAGATAAGTCATTTGAACTTATAATACGTCAAATTTAGTTTTCAGAGGATCATATTCCTACGACAATATCAGCCTCTTGTCAGACACCACCTGCCCACCAACGACCGCCAGAAATTTCAAATGAAAATATTTAATAGTCGTGAAATATAACTTTCGGATGTCAAAGTCCTTTTTTAAAAATCAAACTTTAATAACAAAAATAGGTGTTAACAGTGTGAAAGCAAAATTAAGACTGATTTATAAAAGTATTCTTCCCATGAAGATAAGATTGCTTGCACATCAGTTTCCCAGAATCGCGAGATTCTGTTTCAAAATGGTCAGCGGTTCACATGGAAATGGGCGATATAATTCGTGCTATATTCATGACTCTTTGAAGTGATTTTGATTGAAAAAATAAATCGAAATATAACTGAATAATTCATTATACAGATACAGGTTATTTCTGAGTAATTTTTTACTATTGATATATTATTTAACACTCACAAATCACTGACATATTAACAATAGAAGGGGTTCGAAAATAACTTCATATGATTCAACAATAAACCATTTACATAAATGTTCAACAAAACAGCAACAAAATTTAAACATTTCTGACATGAATATTGAAGGATGAAGGTGCTAGAAACATTATTTTGAAATCTCGATATTACCACAGAATACCTTACAGAAGAAACATTCATCTGACAGCAAATTAATGTTTCTGTAACCTATAATTTGTGTTGCGGGTGTTTAGTGACATTTTTAGCGGTAAATTCAACTCATTTGAAACTCATCGGATATATAACTTTATTGCAATTGAGAATATATCACGATGCCATCTTAGCAGGTTTTCAACCCAACATTTGATCCAACTTGCTTTATTTTTCCATGTTCACCAATAATTTGATTGTCATATGTCAAAAAGTTTATGGTTCCTGTTCCGTGCCAAGTGTCTCTTCTGTAAGGTATTCTGTGATCTGTAATATATTCATCAATTACAACCTATCAGTATCAGTTCCAATTCAACGAGTTCGACAATACTGTTGATTCAACAATTGTTCGAATTTTCTTGTCAACCATCAAAAAATTTCAGTAATAGAATAAACTCGAAGTACATTACAAATTTAGAGACAATAAGGGCCCGAAATTTCTGCCATTGAATACGCCACTGGCGAGGCATCAACTTGGTAGCTTACCACATGTTCAACATGTGGATCCAAGACTCTTCATCGTTCATCTAAACACATTTTCTGATAGTCCTTGTGATAATTATGTATTCCTAAACCACTAGATTATTTATTTACTTATAGTTTTTATGTGTTTTTTATTTCAGCTGAAATTCTTAGACGACTAACAGGTTAATAACCCTCATATAAGTCTGCTGGTTCCAAAGGAATTATTGTCTGGTTGATCGAGTATGCAGTAGATATAATGTGTAGGGAAGCTACTTTACCTTGTCAGCAAGGGTGGAAATCATATGAATGAATTTCTGAAACTGTTTTTTTTTTTCGAAAACGTCATCACTTTCAGAAAAATTGAATATTTGAATTGAGTGGGGTAGGTTATTAGGAGAAGAGTTCTCCCCGTTTGGCCCAAAGAATTAAAGAGCATAGAAATAGTTTATTGAATGGAGTTCAATAAATGAATTTTGAAATATAGAAATTAAATAGTGAAAAACAAATTATTTAAAAAAAAATAAATAATTATGAATGAATTTTGTCTTTCAAAATTTAAATTACTAATTTGTTACTTCCGTGCGTTTATTAATGAATTTACTCCTTCAGAAAATATTTGCAAAGATTTTTTGAAGAGTTTATTATCAGATTTTCCACTATTGGTTCATCAATCAATACTTCGTAAGTATATTCCTTACCTCCAATGTAAAGGATATTTTTCCTTATATTGCCTTCTAAAGAGTCTCTTATGGCTAGCTGAAGATTTCTGTATAACAATTTCCATCTAATATATTTCTCTGTCGTAAACTCGATGTTCAGCGACACTTCTTCGACCTTCAAATTTTTATAGTTGTTCCTGTACTCGGACAAAATTTCTGTTTTAACAGTAAATCTCAGTAGTTTCACAACAACCGGTCTGGTACTGTTGTCTGATTTATTCCCAATTCTGTAAATATCAGTTATCTCTTGATCACAAAATTTAATTTTTAATTTTTCTTGTATAATATTTGAGACAGCGACAGACACAGCGGTTGAACTTTCAAGGATACCATAGATGAGTATATTATTTTCAATATTTCCTTTTTGGATCTTTTACTTCAATTTACATGTTTCTTCCTCTACCTTTTCATTTTTTGCTTGTAAACCGGAAATTTCTTGGGTTACGGCATTTTCAAATTCCTTCAAATCTTTCCTAATATCTTCATTGGAAGTTGTCACCTCAACTAATAATTCATATAGACTTTTGTGACATTTCTCCACAGTTACCGTCTATCATGATGAAAACACCTCAGTTAAAATATCCCAATAAGGGAGAAACTCATAAAAAATACAAAGCTCCTTTTGATCGATTAACATCCTCATAATACCCATAAGATGACACAACAAAAACGGGATATTACGCCCTATGTAACACATTCGGTATGGGGGCAATAATAAACGAAATTAAAGTTCTCAGTTGAAAGTTTCAATGACCGTATCATGGGAGAACAAGTGCATTTTAATGATTTCGGGGTGATGTAATAATAGGGGAGATCAAGTACCCTGCTTACACTGTACTCTAAGTGACTTTAAAATCGCGATCCACATACGAGGGTGGTACGGTTATTAACTAGTCATTACACGATTTCAAATGAATTAATTAGAAACACAGTTTTTACATCGAAATCGAAAAAGAAAAGAAAAATTATACAAATTATTCGATGAAACTAGTTTGAAGTGAACGTAAATAAATGAATTTTTTGTGGTTACAACAATTATTGAAACTGGGTACAATTTATAAAATATATGTTTTTCGTATATAGTATACCTCTGATAAAAAATGCAGTGAAATGTTGAAACATTTTATACAAATGAAAAAATACAGTATGTTCCATTTGAAAAAGTTGAATTATGTCTGTTTGAAACTGAATGAAACCTTACCGTTTTTACCGAGCACCCTATATATTGTTTCCGAAGGTGAGATTTGTTTCCCAAAGTTGAGATTCCCGAAATTATCATAGTGATGTTGACTAACTATTCCTAGAAATAATACACTGAATTGCTGTAGGCATGCGGGTGGCGAGTAAAAAAATATTGTCTGCAAAATAGATATTTCTGGAATAACTTGGCAATGCAGCAATGGAAACTCGAAAACAAAAATTCCTCAGAGAGCTTAAAAAATTATGGAATCGAATGACGTATTCCTATACTGGGTGTTCCATTTAAAAAACTTTGGTTAGCCACGCTCGGCTGAATCACCCAGTGTAGGAGAAAATAATTTTAACAGATAGTATTTATCGATATGACTGCGAAAAATAAATTGAGCAATTCGAAAAATTGTTTTCCCTGATAGCAATAGACCGAGGGAATCTTGTTGACTCACACTGTATTAGCTTACATAAGTAGAATCAAACAAAATCCTGAATATAGTTCAGTTTTCATCAAAGTATAGCGACGAGTTTCGCTTAGTTAGCGTTTAATTTCCATCGAGTCATAAATAAAAAAGTTGTGTCGTTTCAAAAAATCACGCCAGTAAAACGATTTTCTTATAAATCAAGAATAGACAGATACATGAGAACGTTCAATGAAGTCGCGAGCAATAGTCAGTAATAAATAAAATAATTGAAAAATATACATGCTCCTGTGAAGCACGCTCTGCATTTGAAATCGATAAGTAGAACCATAAATTTATCATAATCGCAAAGAAGGCAGCCTTCTGATAATTTCAAGTTTCCAATCATGACAAATGCAACCGTATCACCTTCTTTAACATGTTGCTGTCCATTGACGGAGGTAGTTTCAGTTAACCCTAGTTCCGAAGTCGATTGATGATATTAACAAAATAATATGATCATATATCTAAGATATCTTTATGATATATTCGATATGATGAGAGATTCAACTCCAACTGTGTATGTAGAGATGTTCCATGGGAATAATGTTGAAGCCAATAAGTGGCAACACTGTTTGTTGCACTTTTTTGCATTTAGAATACGTTGTGCCTCCATCCAGAGTTTCTTTGTAAAGAAATCCAAGCACTGTGACAGTCTCGGTTTGTTAACACTCCATGATATTGTGCGAGACAAATCCCAGAAAGGATCAAAGGTTATATACACACCGATGGGTGTCCACAGAATGTCTATTTCAGCGTAGAAGGTAGTTGAGCGACGAAACTGGCGACAATCTTGAAGTTATCCATCTTCAAATATCTCGACCAGGACTCTAGTGTTCTTTCTCTATCATTAAATTTTTCGTCAAAACTATTTTAAGTTTACACATGACCAATAAAACGAAAGACAAATTTTTGGATTTTGCTCTGTAATGAATGGATATTTAGAGTAGCTCTTCTATATAGTATGCTCTCGACCAACTTTTACAAACCTTCAACATGCAAAATGATTTATTTCTCAGACGTCGCAGCGCTTATAAAAAGGCTTGCAAAATTTTTCAGCAAAGTCTTTATATTTGTGTAAAGATCATCAGCGCTAACTTTGATTGTAAGAACCGCCCAACCTTTGAGTTCCCATTCTTGATTAAACTTCGAAATCCATATATGAAACTTTCTAACCAACGTGAAAGAGGAAGGCCTTCAAAATGAGATTGAATAAGAAAATCTTTCTCTGTATATCAAGATTTTGGCAGAAGAAAGTCTAACTTGAAAGGGTTCGTGAAATTTGCAGAAAGTCAGTCTTTTAGATCAATGGTAAAGCTCTCTAGAAGTGGAAGTCCTCCTAAAATATAGGGTCTTTCATTAAGCTCTCCACAACTTCTCTGGGTGGAACGCATCCGAAACGTCCAATTTTCCATGAATATGGCACATAAATCAGGCTGAATTTGACCAATTGCATCAGTTATGTTGGCTTTGAGGACCGATGTGGTTAGTGGCTTATTCTCATACAGCTTCGAAAATTCCACAAGAAAAAGTCTAACGGGGTCAAATCACGCGATCTCGATGGCCAGTTCACATCACCTCCACGCGAGATGACCATGCCCTCATGCAGAATATCCAATGTGGCATGATCTGTGTGGCACGTAGCGCCGTCCTGTTGAAACCACATGTCGTTGGTGTCCAGGTCATCCAGTTCAGGCCAAAAGAGGTTGGTAATCATCGACCTATGGTGCTCACCGTTGACAGTAATGGCCTGGTCAACGTCGTTCTCAAAAAAATATGGACCGATGACGCCGCCAGTCCAAAATCCACAGCAAACAATGACTTTTTCGGGATGCATTGGACGCTCTTAGATCTCATGTGGATTGGTATTGCCCCAAATTCGACAATTTCGTCTGTTCCCGTACCCATTCATCTAGAAATGGGCCTCATCGCTGAAGATGATTTTTCGATGTAAATTACGGTCAGTTGCCAACTGCTCCAGAGCCCATTCAGTGAACACATGTCGTTGTCTATGATCGTTTACCTTCAGTTCCTTGGTCAGTTGAATTTTGTATCAGTGCAAGCCTAAGTCACGACCCAAAATTCGCAAAGTTGTGGTCTGCGAAAGGCCGAGTTCCTGTGAGCGACGCGAAGTCGACTGCCTTGGATTCTCCTGCACACTCTCACAGACAGCGACGATATTTTTGGCAGACCTGGAGTTTCGTCAACATATGTGTGTTGGTCTATCGTTAAGTGAACTAGTGGACTCAAATTTATCCACCACATTGCGAATAGTCCTCTCGGTAGGACTATTATGGCGACTGTGAAATGAGCGAAGTGCGCGGTACGTTGCCCGAACAGAACACACATTTTAATAAAACAATTTTATTATTTGAACGTGTTGTAGAATGCCCTGGTGACAACTTATTTGACAGATGTAGCTGCAACAAGATGGCCGTTATCGATTTTCAAATTTCGGAAGTCCCTGTTGGAAGATCCTACCTATATATTTTTCACCTTTAATTTGGAATATGAGAGTTTCAAGCTTAATTTTCCCGTTGTTTAAGTGATGTATTTGATTTCATTCATGTAATTACTGAAATAATCAATCATATAACTCGTACATTTAGTAATCGATTCGAATTATTACACGGTTACAATAAGTGAAGTATCATTTGCATATCCGTAATGATGATCATAAAATACGGCTGATAAAAAAGTAGTTAAGCAAACAGTCTTTGTTTCAGATCTCAGACACCGAAAAATATATGTGTGTGTATATACATCGAAGCAGTGACCCTGAAAATATATAGAATACCAAAATATAGACGCTGCAGCTTGTTTAAATCGTATCATATTACATTATTACACTAACTTTTCATACGAAGATTCTGTTATGTTGCAAAGATCATCTTCTGCTTGTCTCATCAATTTATTTTATAGTCACTTCTAAAAGCGATGATAGTTTTACTTTATATGCTCAGTGCCAACTGTATATATTGCACGACCGTACACTGACTACTGAGTCATGCAAAGGTGAGATAACTGTTTGTCCGAGACACAGCGATAGCCATCACTGTGTGGTAGAATGAGGAGAAAGGGAAGCCAGATAGACTGGCGCCGTATCGCGTTACGTAACAAAGCGGCTAACCCTCCCATAAGAAATTGTCACTTCAAAAAAACTGTTCTTTGAATGATACTGAAGTTGAAGAGTTAAATGGAATCAATGTCCACATTTTAACAAATAACTGCACTTCACAATTAGCTATGAATTTCCATCGTTGATTCTATACAAGTTCTCGATATATTCCTCCGTGAAGCACTAAAAGTTTCATATTCATGTCAGTACTCCATCCATATTTAATGCTGCCTATGGAACGATATTTCTGAAATATTAATTCCCATCGATAAAAACGCCAATCAACTGAGGCCGCCCATACAATCTATAATTAGAATGAATATATTAATGATTGATGAATTGTACATCAACCTTCAGTTAATATACTCCATACATTTCAGTTGGTATTCATTTCAATGTTAGAATATTTTTGTATAAGTATTTTTATCTATAATATCGGATTCTATTCCACATGACAATTGAATAACTCATCCAAATGAAGACGAAAAAAAACAAAAAACAGGTAATAGGTTGAATATGAAAAAACATTTTTAAAATTTTATAGATATAAGAAAGTTAGGGAAAAATGAAATCTTTCGCTCTGGAATGTGAACTACATTTTTGTACAACTATCATTGAAAGTGACATTTTGATTGGTTGTCAAGAGTATTAAAAGATGATGTTTACAAAGTAGCGTGTTAAAAATATTTTCAACACTACTGTTAAAAGTATTTTAACACGATTTTTTTCGACCAAATAGCAATAAACAAAACATAATTATTCAGTTTTCAGAGAAGTTTTATTATCAACAATCGATACAACTAAATTCTATTACAAATGTATTATACACAGCCTGTCAAATATAGAAAGAGGTTTGAGAATTTCTGCTCTCTCTCTCTCTCTTTATTGTACGGCACTAGCGAAAGAGAGAGAGATCAGAAATTCTCAAACCTCTTCCTATATTTGACAAGCTGTACATTAATTACATTATTATTATTTATGAACATTAATATGAGAAGTACAATTACAACAACTGCTGATATTAATACCTAGCGATGTTGAAGAGCCTTGTAATATATTTGAAATAGCTGAGCTGACAATTTCATGGGCATTAACATTTAATTCTTCAAGTGAAGAGGACGATGCTGTAATGCTGGAGCTAGAGCTATTAGGATTATTCTTTCAACAAGAACCGTTTCATAAGAAATAAACCTCAGCTACTGTTGTAGACTTCCATCCTCCATGCTTTTTAATATCCGGTATATTTGCTCCTAATTCTGCTAGAAAAGAAGCAGAAGACCTCCTGAATCAGTGACCTGTATATTCCTTTGGTTCCGGGAGGTTCCGAAACTCAGCAGTGATAGAGGACATTTTCCCAAACGTGTTTATACCAACTGGGTTGGCACTGCATTTATAATTTGAGTATTTCAGAAAAAAACGTTGATAATTGATAACAGAAGGGCGTAATGCAACATATTTATCAAAATAGCCAATGTTTGTTTCCAACAATGCAAAAAGAATGACCTATTTTCGTTTTTGTATTTGGAATCTGAACAATCAATGAGTTATCCATCAATTTAATGTCTTCTATCAATAAATGGCACAGCTCTTCACGTCAGCAGACTCCATGTATTCTGAAAATTGAAGCAACTTTTATCATCAAATATTTTTCATCTGGCGCCTCATTTATGAACCTCGGGACTTGTTCAAATGTAAGAGTTTTTGATTTTTGGGGCCGCTTCAAAAATGCTATTACCTTGAAATATTTGCTTGTATCAACACCACTTCTAAGAAGCGCACTCGACTTTATCATTGAAAACTTACTCCAGAAAGTTGACGAGTTCCATATTTTTGATTTCTCTTCTAGATAGGCTAAGAAGACGGTTTCGCTGAAATTTCTTTCGATGTTTTTAAGTCTACACCAGCTAAGAAAATTAGAATATGCGACGTCGTACTGCCGAGCCGATTTTTTTGTAACAATTCAATTGAAGCTCTTTTTGCAGCCTCTTCAACACGATTCCTTACTATTGTTCTTCATTATGCAAGACATTAAACACCAGCAAGAACTTTAAATGTGACTTTGCATAAAACGCGTGAGCTGTAAACAATACTGTTTATCGGTAACCAGTTGATTAGGCGTCACCTGACACGGCCACTTCACGGCAAATGCGATAACATGAAAATAGTTGACTGACAAGAGATGTCAAAATATGTTTTTATAGAAATATTGAATTTATCTATCTTACTATGAAAACGGGACAGTTATACAAAAAACTTCGAATGATATTTGTGTTAAAATTAAGTTTCATTTTGTTCGTGAAATTGCTCAACTCGCTACGCTCGTTTCGCAAACTTTTTCACCCACAAAATAAAACTTTACTTTTAACACTCATCATAAATAGCTATATTCTGAAATTTGATATTTTATTTTTATATGGATGCATTCAGGAAATAATCTTTTCAAAGACCAATTTTTTTAAACTCAAACTTTGTTATTTTTGAGCAATAACAATCCAGCAATCAGCAATAGAAAACAATACCTGTCTCTCATGTTATTGCTAAATAACAAAGTTTTCGTTGAAAAATGAAATTTTTTGATGAAATGTCAAGTTCTTATGGTATTACCTACTATTGATAATTTTTTTTACTTTTTTACTGATGTTTTGATTTTGACTTGATTATTGTCATCATTATTGATATTCTATTAATATAACTTCATTCGGAATCTTTTCCAATTGAGCTGCGTAACATCAGACATAAAATTCTACGTCAGGTAGCGAAAGTGAAACTTACCTACATAGATTGTATTGGTACCCCATGTGGCAATATGTCCATAAACTTCATATATCTTATTACAAGGTTTTCTGAACTTGTATCGGTAACCTAATTGAAATTCATCAAACTGAATAGTCTAGTGTCATTTTGATATATGCGGTGATACCTATTAGTTTCAAATAGGTCCTATGAGTTATCTTATTATCTTTGGAACCCTGCATTCTGATAAACATCAAATAACCCATTATTTTCAGTTGCAGTGTAAAATTTTTTATTTGCACTAGTTCTTAAAACATTCTGAAATAATATGAACCTATTCTAGCTAAATTGAAAAAATTATATTTTCATTTACCCCACACCGTGGGGTAAATGATTATTGGGTCCGAAAATCATATGCCCTGAGCAAGCACAATGAGCCAAGAATGACAGCATTCTGCATCTGTCCGGCTAAGATTTCTGCCTTAGGCCGGCCACACACGTAACGGTATACATGACAGGTAAACCTGTACAGGTCACCTGCGCAGGCAAACCGGAGCGTGTGTGCCAGTCGCTGCAGGCGAAAGTGCACAGGCGAACTGGCACACACGCTCCGG
>WOGR01010041.1:0-11081 GCA_015342045.1 Leptinotarsa lineolata | reverse complement strand
ATTTCGACGAATTGTTTCATTTTTGATTTATACATATATATTATTTCGTTTTATGCAAAATCCATCATTCAACCTGGGTGATAAATAGTCAAAACCTAATGACAAAGAATAATTATTTATAAGAACAATTTAATGATACGTATATCGGCACAGGTTGTTTTTGCAAGTATTTTTATAAAAAACATAATACAGGAGGATCCACAGAAAATAAAACATTTTTAAGATTAGGGCGTAACCAAACTCACTACATCAGTTTAGCAAAGTTCAATAACAGTTTGTTTATAATTTCTTTAACTATTATTCAATTCACAACACAGTGTGTTGTATGTTGTGAGGGAATTTTTTCGGTAAAAATATGAGTAATTGACCAAAACTATCGAATTCATTTTATTCTAGTTGAGGATTAAAGAGGTCTTACTTCTCAAATTATTCAAGACTATTTTCATCGTCAATATAAAAATTATCATGGTAAAAAACAAACGACTTAAGATAATTTTGTAATGAAGACAAGACAGCTTCTCATAAAATACCTCTACGAATCTCAATATCCAGAGGTGTGGTATTCTCATGAACCGAAGACGCAAGATAACAAATCGGACATCAAAAACTGTTTTTCAGGAACGCCCCTTAACAAAACAACTTATTTAAGATATATTCGGCGGGCATATCAACGTATAAAGCTCCATGTAGTGAAAGACAACCCACAGCATGTGTGGCCTTCCGATCAAAACGATAACACCACCTTATTCTCTAAATATGGTCAATTAATTTTTATATCATCGTCTGTTTGTCTGCGTCTTAATATTTTCGTAGAAAGTTCTCGTACTATAGTTTTTTTCTATTTATCGTGATAATGAGATACACCGATGTTATATTCACTTTCTTGAATTTGACTTTTTAAAAAACACTTTTTATTTTCAAATACAACTTTTACAAAATGACGTTACTCAAGACAAAACTTAATACTAACTCTACGTTACAACGAATACTTCGTAATGAACTAAATTGAATGAATCAACGAATGAATCTTGTTTTGCCTCGCAGGGTCAATTTATAATATGTAGACAACAGCGTCAGCAGTAGACGATGGGAAAATAACAAAGGTATTGAGTTCTGCTGACTCTGCTGACTTGCAATCCTGGAAGTCGTTATCTCGGTAACCTGATACCGGTGAGATCGTCCTACTCACGATATAACATCGTCCTACTCACGATATAACACCGATATGGCGAGTTTGAATGTAATCTGAAATGATGTTTTAATATTCATTCTGGAAGTGCTACCTATAATAGACACTTCTATCTTTTATTTATTCATAGTATGCAGTGATGAAATGAATTTCAATGGATTGCCGCTATGGAATAAAAGCCGCTGTCTGCTGATATTCGAGACGTGATTTCCCAATAGAAAACGTTTCTGCACAGGAATTGAAATAATATAGTAACTTGGTATATTACAGTATGTTACCTGTAGGGTGATTCATTTTTCAGATATTTCCATAAGAATACGAAAAAATAGATATACCGGGACTGGTGATAGGTGAATTATTAATTAGACGGACACAGCATTTACCAACAACGAAAATTATCAACAACAAAACACAACGGCAAACAAAAACGCGAAACAGACAATTACAGTGTAACCTCGTGGCGAGGAGACTTCAGAGAGGTTTTCAGTTCTTGGTAGGATTTCAGAATGAGAGATAATTCCCGGCCGAGGTCTCAGAACAGAATGAATACACCCCTTAAAAAATGTGTTCCAAGTAAGACTCTAACAATCACCGATTGGCAATTGTCTCGGTCTTAAAAGAGGGGTCAAGCACTTGGCAGAAGATCCACTCCTGTGAAATATTTCATCTGTTTATAGGCAATAACTTTAATTTCGGGTGAAGACAGAATTCCATACGCGATATAAAATCACGAAAATTATACGTAAAAGTAAAATAAACCCAAGCTGATTGATATTTTGGACGACTGCTTGATAATTGAATTATGAAAAGTTAATTTCCCAACAAAAATCTATTATACTACATGAAAATCAATAAAGAAATAAAATGTGATCACATCCCTCTCATAGACAAGCCGACGTATAGTGTCTTCTATACCCGACGTATAGTGTCTTCTATACCCATCGTGAGATGGGTATAGATGTTTCTGACACAAGGTGCAGCGCGAAGCGCCTGAAGTCCTTATGCCCTACTGCCCTACTGCCCTGTCAGCATGTCCAGCATACGCGGCCAAAGCCTATTTCTTTAGATATAATGCGGCCATAAGAGTGCTTAATTACCACCTACGGCACTTCTACGGTATTGACGAGGCACCATCGTTGCCGTATGCTCCGGGAGATATCGAATGCGTTGTGGGAATGAGAAGTACCGAATTTATTGGAACTATCCATTCCCTACCTTCAGATTGATACAAACGAATAACCTCTCATCAACCGTAAGTAAGACGATATTTGTCGTGGAGTTTTCAGCTTCGGATGAGACGAATATTATCGGAAAAGATGAAAACAGAACGAATATAATATCGATTTTTCTCTTCGAACATCAGAAGAGGAACAGCCAACTTAACAGAGTGGTCTCGATATAGTCTGCGGAGCAGGAGCGGATCTAGGAATTTGAGATACATTTTTCACTCTAAGTAAATAAAAATTAAGATGTTTAGTGAACATGATAAGGGTTTCAAATGGTTTATTTTAATGAGTTAAGAGATCTCATGCACGAATCTGTTTATCGATTGCGGTTTGATAATGGGCAAGAATGTAGGATTGGCTTAGTCCCCATAATTGAACATTTTCTGCGTCCAAGGAGGGGACGCCCCCCATCCCCCTAGCTGGATCCCCCACTGCTGCGGAGTTCGAAGAGAATAAATTCGGTACTTTTCATTCCTCACAGCGTATTCAATATACCCCTTGAAGGGGGTATTTGTTATGTCTCCTGCATTTTTTTCTCCTTCATAGGTGTCATCAGCTTAGTGGAAACATCATGTTTCACGCTGCATTTCCGTTAAAATAAAAAACGAACAAGGGAGATGGAAAATAAAGAAAAGAGTGAACATCCTGTTCACGCTTTCTTGAAGAACTCTTATATCAAAAAATTATTCCAATGAGAACTTACTAGCAACAGATTTTGAGATTAGACTCGTGATTAGAACAGTCAAACCTTTCAGATGGACCGCAGAACAATCTATAAACCAACTGTCTTCTCACTAACGCACTAATGATAATATACTTCTGTATATTTAATTTTCAAAATCTTCACCAGAGCATTTTTGATCAAACGACAAAAAATTCAATCAAAGAATATCAAAGATAAACGTGGCAACCGAAGGCAGTCACTTCCAATTCCAAACTTTGACATTACCTGCCAAACGAGATTCGTCCTTTGTTTTTCACTGCAACTTCCACTACTTGAAACCAGAGCCCAAAGACAAAACATTTGCGATCCAACACCAGACAACGCTGACCTTACACACCATAGATCTCGTTGGTAGTACTAGGCTGAACCATGAATGTATTGCTTGACTTAACAATTGTTGAGAGATAAGTATGAGTAAAAAAATACTAGATGACATAGATGGCGCAGACGCCATCTATGGTATCGAAAGAACACCCAATTTTACCCAGGCTTATTGTCCTTCAAAAACAGTTGAGTTGAACAATACATTCGTGGTTCAGCCTAGCATCATCGTTTCTGTTGAATCACGAATTTTTGTTTGTGGGCTATCGTTTCAACTAATTGCCTTACATTAAAGCTGCAGGGAAAGACATGGGATGAACCTTGTTCGATGTTCGGTTCGATATCGTCATTTTCTATTATTTTTTTCTTCATTTCGAATTATTACTCAATAAGACTTGGTTGATATAGCCGTCTGATTCAAACTATAATGGTCTGCAGGGTTTTTATGTCTGGCGTTTCGTCTACCACTGCAGTAGACATTATCAAAGGCAAAGTACTTGATGCTTCCGTTGTTATAAACTGATGATAATTTAAAACCTGAGTCAAATACTAGCATCGTATAGCACCAACTCAAGCACTGCGACCGTTACTACATCGCCTTTGATAATGTTAACCGTAGTAGTAGACGAAACGTCAGGCATGAAAACCTACAGACCACAGCCAAAAACCCCAGAAAAAAGCTTTCACAAAGTTATCTCCGGCCGTGAAAGTTTACATTCTTTGATAGTAGTTGAATCCGGATCTCCTGTGCATATGGATTACCTTGTGCATATGTTTCATTTAGATTCAACTTTTTACATACTTACGTCTTTGTTTCCCATCTATGCATTCTACATTAATGATACTCACATTGTTTCAAAAATGAATCAAAAAACTCAAATGCAGTTTTCATCAACACATTCGTGTTAGGAATCACACGTTGAAAGTTAAGCCCTCGTTAGTCCTTAGCTCGCACAAGTTTCTCAACTTCTCAGAGTTGTATGGGGGTGACAGCTGTTTAACGGAAAAACAGAATTTAAACAACAGACAGACAGATTTCTCTTGTAGAATATCTGACCCCGTTTACCAGAAGGAAATTTTTTAATAAAAACTGATAGATACGACACTGAACAATAATTCTGTATGAGAATAGTTTTTCATCATCTACTACATAAACGAAATGAATGTAGTCTCCCGAAAACTCGTAAATGTTAATGGTTTTTGAGATAATTGCCAGTGGTCAATGTTATTCAAAACTATGGTTTATAAAACTGATGTTCCATAAATAGTTGATCTTGATTCACTAACATTCTATGTACCAAACTTCAAGCCGTAATTCTATATATAGTTTGTAATATAAACACCGAAACATTATTTATTAGAATTCATTTCTGGATATATTATTAGTAAACATCAGAAGGCATGACTCAATGTAACACGAAATCTATAATTTTGATGGACTCAAAACCTATGAATTTCTGCGTTTACGTTCCATTGTTGGATGATTGACGATTATTGAAGAAAAAGTCGATTCAACGTACTTATTTGATTCGAGAGTGACTACACGATGAAATTAAGATCCATTAGAAAGGAAAGAACAAATTTTCCTGTTTTTTTTTGTAATGCTCTAGAAGCAATCACATAAATCAGCCAGATGACTTCTATATTTGTGCATGAATCATATTCATGAATGTTGTCATCTTCATCTATTTTTCCGGTGAGGTTGTCCAGGCCTTCATGGAACGGATAGTGTACCCAAATAAAATCTTGATCGTCATGATACCCCTCATGATATACCCTTGCTGCTTTTCGGGAAGCATGAATGTACTTCCAAAATATTAAAATGTACTTTTTTCGAAGATATGGGAAAATTTGAGCTCACTCGCAATCTTTTAAGTTGGACCGCAGACAGGGTAGACTAACAAAACTAAAGAGTAATCATGTGCCTTCATTCAAAAATACAATGAAGTATTATTTAGCAAAGATGTACGACTCCTTTCAATTCAGTTTCGTTTTTTCGTGGGGAATTTTCGATTGAACTTATTTTTTCAATATTCGAATTCATCTGTATTGGAAGTAGACTAAATCAAATCACTACGATATCATTTTTCTCAAAAAGAAGAAACTTATTCGAATTCTTCTGCATATATATTTTTGGGTAACCACCAATTTCATGTTTGTTGCAATGCTATTCAATAGATTTATAAATGTTTGCAAATATTTTTCAACAAGACATGTGAAAATATTAACTGCATCGGACGTTTTAAACCATTCTCTTAACTATTTTTTATTTTCTAAAAATGTTTTAATTGCACACGTAAGATTTTTTCAGTATTCTGATTCCATCATAATCGAAGAAGTCTCAATTAAACGACTTTGATATGACTTTTTCCAAAAATTTTCATTGAAAAGGGAATATTTTAGGAGAGATTAATTTTGTAAAACGTTCTTCAACTTTTTACTTCTCCATCGTTAAACAAAAACACGTGCGCGTCTCGGGACAGAAGTGATAACTTTGAACTAATCTGAGTTGAACTATTCAATATTGAAATTGTTTAACTTGAGAAAAGGTTAGGAAAGGTTACTAATTAATAAAATATCTTATTGATTGTGTATGTACATACATTGTATTAATTTTTCTATTTGAAATGAACATTATTATTGTTATTCATTATAACTACCATACGCCAATTGTTGCTTTTGTAGGATTAAATAATGATACCAATAAAGTACATACACAAAATTAGTATCATGATTTTTGAGCCACGTTTCACATAATAAAAGAATATTACGTGCTTGCTTGTCAGATTTTTATAATTCTGTCAACAGTGTATGTCTAATGCACACTGAACACTGAGCGCCTCTCGACGAGAGGACCCTGCCTTCCACTGATGTATGCGTGAGAGAAAGGGAAGCCAGACGAACTGGCGCCGTTACGCGTTAGGTAACGAAGCGGTTCACCCTCCCATAAGAAGTTATCACTTCAAAATGTAGGAAATTTACAAAGAAAAGAAGAAAAACTGCGATATAAACTGTTTATAAAGATATGCAGCGCAAAATTCTGAATATTGGAAAACATTTTTCAGCAAGGTAAATACTTTACTCATGTGCATATGAAAAAACTCTTAAAAAAAATAGACGAGTGAAGACTACTTCCAAATGTTTTGTTGTAATAAATACATTAATAATTAGTAATCGTACTAATTATTGTTAGCCTCACATTATTCTATAAAAAACAAGTCTATAATTTGCTGATAGCCTGCTAGGCAAGTTCTCCAAATATGAACACTTTTTAAGTAGTTCCAATCTCTATTATATTCGATCACTTCACTAATAACGCAATTTTTTTTCGAAAAGTAGAATTGAGGTTATAATTGCATTTCTGGGACAGAAAACACATATCAAGTCAAGAATATTCAAATCATGAATGTGAGTGGCCACTTTGTAAAAAATATTAGTCGATACCAAAACGACTAATATAAAAAAACCTTCTTTACATAAATTTATGGATAATATTTGAATTGATTCATTCATTTCAATCTCTGCATTATTATTACATTTTAATGTTCATTACTAAATTCTACAAATTCTTTTTTTAACATAATTAAAATGCTAAGAAATTTCATTCTCATAAACACTCAGCTAAGCAAAATATCAAAACATTTTCGATGGTTTCAGTCTAAGTGATTATAGACGCGCCTGAAGAAGCTATTGTATAGCGAAACACGTGTTTTCGTGAAACTGTTTGGGGAAAATTTCGCAATGAAATGTTTCTTGAATAAGTTACAGATTTTCGTCAAGTATCGGCCGATTCCATCACATATTATTAATATATCCGAATATTAGTTGTTAAGTTTGATGGAACTGGTTTCATTTAGAAAAAAATGCATGAAGCAGCGCAAATTGAACTCTTACTCACTTCGCATTGTGGCACGCCAAGTAGAAGTGTCTCACGAAACAGGAGAGTACAAAAGAAAAGTAGACAAGATTTTCTTTATTTTTCTTTTGAGAAAAAGTCATGCACAGAAAAAGTGAACGATTGGCTGGTATTTTTGGGAATACTGTTATTAGACTTTCATTCATCGAGAAAAATCTAACTGGTGAGCTCTACTTAAACCTGCTTGAAAAAATGCTGGTTTGGAAAATCAAATTGATGAGGCTGGTAACATGATTTTGCAAGATAATCTTATTTACTTTCATTGAATAGACCTTGCCGATACTTGATGAAAATCCATATTAAAACTCATTAATACAATAATACAGTTTATTGAATGATTTTCACTATAAAGGGTTTTACAAAAACCGCGACACGTGTTTCGCTATACAATAGCTTCCTCAAGCAGTATGACTAAGTTACTTCTAAATAACAAACTATTTTATACTCTAACCTATTACAATTTTTTACCTACATCTACCTGAAACAATCTACCTGAAAAACATCTACCTGGAAATGAACAAACTCAATAATGCCAGAGATATTCAGAGTTTTTGAATTTGTTTATTTCCATACTCTCAAACAAGTTGAGGTCAAACCTTTCTTCTGGAAATGGAAGGGTTTGAATTCATGATTGAACTCATGTCCTTCTGTGATTAAATGAGTTACAAAATGTGGATTTTATTTTTCCATTATGGAAACTATTTCTGTGTACCTTTATGCGGGTTTTGAACGTTCTTTGATTTTGACATGTATAAAACATCGGATATGACATCGGGGGGTCATGTCCTATGTTTTATATAGGTCAAACTGGAAGAACGTTCAAAACCCGCATGAAGGAACGCAGAAATATTCTTCATAATGCAAAAATAAACTCCACATATACAACTCATTCAATCACAGAAGGAAATGAGTTCAATCATGAATTCAAGCCCCTCAATTTCCAGAAGAAAGGTTCAAAACTCAACCTGTTTGAGAGTATGGAAATAAACAAATTCAAAAACTCTGAATACTTCATGAACGATCAAACTGATCTCAATAATTCGCCATTATTGAATCTGTTCATTTCCAGGTAGATGTTTTTAGGTAGATTGTTTCAGGTAGATTTAGATAGAGATTAGGTAATAGGTTAGAGTATAAAATAGTTTGCTATTTAGAAGTAACTTAGTCATAACGCTTGAGGAAGCCATTTTATAGCAAAACACGTGTCGCGGTTTTTGTAAAACTCTATAGTAAAAATGATACAATAAACTGTATTATTGTATTAATGAGTTTCAATATGGATTTTCATCAAGTATCGGCCACTTCTAATCAATTATATATCATATAGTTTGAAATTAATACTTTGAAGACAGTGCTTAAAATATCATCCCTTTTAACTTCTGAACGAAACTAGATACCAAGTTTGGACAAAATTCACATAAAACACCCTATATTTCAAAACTTTCTGATGAAAATAATGGTGTGACGCTAAAAAGAACGCTATCAACTTCTTTATTGGTAATAACTCATTCGATAGGTCTTTCAGGCATGTCTATACACATATGGGAATATTTAATTTCTAATTAAGTTGAGAAAATTGCAAATAGCAGCCTACCATCGCACGTTTATGAGTAGGATTCCGTTGATTTGTAACTCGTACAAGTTTGAACTTTATGTGTTGCATTTGTGAGTCTACTTTGTAGACCCCTAATTTGTTATCTTCCAGTATTCAGAATACATGGTATTCAATTAATCATCGTCTGTAAGTTATTCGGTGTAATAACACCAAGACAAAGTTTGAAGAACCAAAAAGAGTACTTGATAATAATAACTGTTGAAACGCTAGCGAGACATAAGTGGAATCACCTATTGGTGTGCCACCCAAGTTAGCTTGTCAAATTTTTATGTCGGCGTTGGTTGGTCAAACCACCAACGCTGACATGAACTAGAGCCAACTAGAATTTCTAACGCAGATAACAAAAAACTAGACTTGCATTTAAAATCAAGGGAATCGTTGATTACTGCCAAATATAGCCCTCACCTTCAGCTGGGATTCAAAGATTCTATAACAACGATTGAGATGATTGGATTAATTCTTTCCTGCCATCTGAAGGGTGAACTCAACATCAACATTAAAAGAGATCAGTAGGTAAATCCGTTAACTTATTTTCGTAATACCTACACTAATCCTTAAGTTAGAGTATTTTATTGCACGAAGATTTGATTGAAAAATCACTTCATGCACTATTTTTAACGCAAATTCTCTTACACCACCATCTTCATCAACATTTATATCGTTTTTTATGGCAAGAATGGCTAAATTTGTTAATCTCAAGATGGACATAGTGCGATTATCGCCACTTCCGCTGCATTGCACGCGAGTTCAAATATCTAAGTTTTTTTTACATTTTCCAAATTAATAAATTGGCACTTCCTGCCGCCCCCTTTCGTATGCCGCCTGGAGGGCCGTGCCCCCCCCCTGCCCCACCCAAGCTACGACCCTGCCACTATGAAAAAAGAAGTTGATTATAAAATTCTGGTCTGGAATTACCAACTCTGACATTTGCAGTGATCGAGAGCCTTAGGAGATACTTTCTGACCACCCGGTAAAGCACTCACTATAAATATTTCAATTTCAAAGCGTACGAGTATACTTCTCTAAACTCAATATGTAGCTGAAATTATCAATTGAAATAACTGCAGAACCCGTACATGTACGTGAGTTTCATGTTTAGTAATCAGTTGCTTGTCATTTTCTTGGGCTGTTATCCGTCCATTCGGTTGCTTCTTCGAGTGAGATAGGTTCTTGACAACCACGGCAGAATACATTTCGAAAGCATGCCTACCAACGTCGTGTGATAATGAAAAAACATCATTCATAACATTATTATCTTGTACGTGGACTGTTGAAAAAATAATATAAAGCTCAAATTTCGCGGGCAACGTACATTCGATTAGCAATTTATGTTGGCACACTCGTCCTGAATATATATTCACAGTTTCAGTTGTTGAGCATGTTTAATTTGTTGGTAAGAGGCAAAAAAGTGATAAGTGTTTTGCGTGTTCAGCGATTTTCTGCTATCGAAAACAATGGACCAAAGAATTTGCATCAATTTTTGTGCAACAAATGGAACTGATTGTTCATGAACACATGAATGTTGACAGTGGCATATGGTGATTGTATTCTGAGCCAGAAAAATGTATACTCGTATAAGTGTTACAGAAGATCGAGAAGGAGTGAATGACGATGCTCGCCCTTGACACCCCACCAGATCAACAGCCGAAAAAGTGAAGAAAATTGTTATGGAGAATCGTCAAATCACTAAAAGAAAAGTTGCTGAGAATTCAAATTCAAATTATTTATTAATCATAGATCACAAAAGTAATATAAGAATCGTCCATTAAAAGTTATAAAAATTTACATTATATACAAATACAGTACATATATGAGAAATTAAAATACATTTCAAACATAAGATATACATATTCACATACAGGGCTTTTCATGATGAACGTTAATTAGCTGTTTCTGGCAAACTATTCAACGGATCAACCTGAAAATTCCATAATATGCATAAGTCAATATGACCTACACGTCCAAAATATTTTAGACGAAGCAGTGTTGTCGTTTCTACTATAAAGTAGCGGCTTCTTTGATTTTTCAAATGGAACACCCCATATATAATATCATATTATGATTCATTATCACTTTGTCAACAAATTCAT
>WOGR01010040.1:577-11081 GCA_015342045.1 Leptinotarsa lineolata | reverse complement strand
GAATATTTATATTAATTACTCTCTGAAGACATCTGATCTGGTAAAGCTTACTGTTCAATTTTTTTATTGTTTCACTCATGTGAGATTCCCAAACAAGTGTATCACTCATAGTTACACCTAGAAATTTAATGGTGTGGCACTTCTCTAGAGTCGCTTCTCCTAAATAAATCTCTATATTTTCAGCCGTTCTCTGTTTTGTGTGGTAAATGATAAACTGTGCCTTGCTAGCATTGATATAAAGACTATCAATGAAGAACGATAGAATGATTTTTTCCATGAAATCATCTCAAGCTTGTTGATTGAGATCGTGAGATTTTTGTGATACTAATATGGAGAGATCATCAGCGTATAACGTTAATTTGAAATGTAAGATATTTCTCAAGTGAGTTGCCCCCACGGTATTCTCTCTGTAGAGTGTGGAAGAAAAAATCTCCAAAGTAGGATTTTCCGCACTCGCAGGATATCCGGTAAATGCAATTCTTGGAATCGCAGTCCGCGTTTTGTGGCCTGGTTTTCGTGAGGCTGTTACGAATAGTATTTCTGGATCTGGAGTAGATTCTGTTGTTATACTTGGATCCAGTTCTTTCTATCTCTCCCGTCAATTCTCTGATGTAGGGAAATGCAAATACTGGTTGTGACGGCTTCTCTTTCTCGTGAGGCTCTAGCTGTCTTTAAGCCAAATTTTATTCATTCTTTCAGGGATTTCAAATTATTCCATTTCATATTAGACAATGGGAGTCCGAAATTATGAAATTCACCGTGAAAAATTATAAACAAACAAACATTTTTTTGTTGAACAGATCAATCACAAAAAAGTGTTTTTCAAATCAACAAAAACAAACCGATATGGTGTAATAAATTCATTGCATGTTCTCCTCTGAATATGAATCGACTCTATTTTTTATCCGTCAGACCATTTTGATGTAGTTATATTCATTTGTCCGCGTTCACTTTATTTCACACATCGTTTCACGATAGAGGAAGGATGTGGTTGACTAACCGATCAATTCTCTGACGTCTAGGAAGTGGGTTTTTTGTTGAAGATGTATGAGGTGTTTGTTATATCTCGGTCACCTGTTTCTTCACCATAATATGAATGAATATCCGGGAAATATTAGATTTACATTGTGAGACACGCTGAACTGACAATTTGCGTCACTACGTTGAGGAATGGATTTGAAATCTTTCAGTTTGAATATTTGTGGGAACCTATGATATAATAATATCCGTTTTCCGTGATATAAATATAGTTTTGATGATTCTCGACAAAATATATTCTAATCCATTTCAAACAAAATATTTCAACCTCCTGCCTTTCTGATCAGTTGCTTCAAAATTTTCAAATTGTACAAGGAGTCAAGTTACACCCTGTCTGAGAGGTATTTTATACTTCCATTTGAAGGTATATATTTTTTCATTTTGTGAGAAAGCATTCAATAATAATGAGTTCAAATATGGATTTCTAACAAGTATCGGCCAGTTCTGTTCAATTACAAAAAATTCAAGTTTTTTTAAGGTTCGTTCAAATTTTTGGTAATGTTTTATTCTGTTGCATTGCCAGGGAAATAAATTCACCCACTTATTTAAAATCAGTGTTTCAGCTCCAAAAGAGGCGTTTTAAAATTGAGGAAAACGGAACAAATTCATTTTAGTTAAATTTCTTGCCATTTTCGTAGATGAGAGTTAATTATCTGAAAAAAAAAATGTGGACCTAGAGATCAAGTTGATGGTGATAGTTTGAATTGTGAAAAATACATTTTTAAAATGTATTACCCAACCAGAACTCATTTTTCAACCATAAAAATGATGTTGGGATTTGGAAATATAGCTAGAATTGGACAAGAAACAATTTCGTGAGTGAAATAATTGATTTATTTATTCATTACTTTATTTGATCCATACAAACGCATAAGTTTATCACATGGATTCTCATTATCAAGATTATATAAACTAAAAGGGTAGTTTTAGGGGTGATGAATTTTTGGAAAAAAAGTTTTTGGCTCCCTACTACTTCACTTTGATACAAAACAATATGGGAATCTTCCATAGAAAAAAAGAAAGCAATCAATTTCAGAAGAGAAAGCCTTCCTG
Source organism: Leptinotarsa lineolata (assembly GCA_015342045.1). NCBI lineage: Eukaryota > Metazoa > Arthropoda > Insecta > Coleoptera > Chrysomelidae > Leptinotarsa > Leptinotarsa lineolata. The sequence continues at coordinate 8,990 of WOGR01010040.1, read as the reverse complement.
AAACAGCTACTTTCATATAAACATTGAATTACACGAACGAAAAATTCTTTCAAAACAAATCTATACTTATGAATGTGAGTCACTCACTCAACACCCACTCATTCATCTCTGTTTTTCCTCACTGGTAAGCTGCAAGGAGCTAAAATTTGATATGTAGGTGCTTCTTAGGTCTAAGATGCACAACAAGGGATGATTTTCAGAAATTCCAATTGGGGCGCCCTCTCTGGGGATAAAAGGATCGCGTTTACATATGAAAATTACATTTTCATAACTTTTTCTTCGTACCGCTATATAATCGGAGGCTGGACTTTTGTATGTAGATTAGTTTTATGTTGTAGATGTTCAATAAGGAAGGATTTTTGAATATTCCAACTGGTCACCCTCCTAGGGATAAGAGAGGGGCGTTTACATGTGAAAATTATTCGAGAAAAGCGCTTTTTGTATGATTCACTATTCACATGAAACTATTCGTTTCGAAAGTATTTTTTCTTTCGTGTACTTCAATTTTCATATGAAAATAGCTGTTTTCAAAGAACTTTTTCTCCAGTTCGTGTCTGAAAGTTCTTTAGAAGATTCTACATTTTTTGTTTCAAGAGAAGTAGAAAGCCATAACCTTTCTTTTCCAAATTTATCCCCCCTAAGAATATACGCTTCCAATTTGGATTTTATTCATATCATTGAATTCACTCGTTTACGTCATTTAATACCCCGACATACGATTTTCAGATTTCACCAACAACATTATTAATCCAGTCATTTTAGGTTTTTTAAACCTCAATCTGCGGAAAAATTCCTACTGAGCTGAATTTTGATATATACCTTCATTATGGCGTTTTAATGAAGATGTGAAAAATTGACATTGATATTGTGCCGGCTAAAAAAGTTATGAGGGTCAAAAGTCACAAAAATGAGTTTTTCGCGAATTTCGCGAATATCTCGCGACCTATGGCTCGGAGGTCAATAAAAGTCATAATAAAAATTGTTTCTCATACGATTATCTACAAAAAATGTTTCTTGCATTTTTCTGTAAAAACAACCGTTTTCGGACTAGAGCGCTGAGAAAGCGAGTAGAATGGCAGATGTTCCGTTCTTTATTGTTCTAAGACCCGTCCCTTTATACCTGCTGCTGCCTGTTGGACCAAAGCATACCTAACAATCAGCACGGACACTCTCTTGAGCGGGAAAAGTACGCGCATATACTTTGCGTCGCTATGTCGGCCATGTTGAAAAGCAGTGGACCTGTCAAGTTTAATTTTGGTATTAAATTGTGTTTTGCTTTATTTTGTGAGTGTTTTATTATTATGACAATGGATAAACAGAAAAAAGGTGGTAATGTTTGTGCTGTAGTGAACTGTAGACGCAGCAGGTTAAAGACTAATAAGAGTTTATTTACATTTCCAAAAGATATTGATAGGTATGTTGAACTCTTTCATAAATATTATTTGAATGTGTCTTGGGGAGGTAGGAATGTCTTTTAATAAATGCTTGAAATTTATTTTGTTTTTTCTTTCCCCTGGAAAAAGCTTGGAATTGTTATATTATCTGTCTAGGGCAAATTGGTATATTTGCTCCAATACATAACTGCAATATTGCAATACTTCCCCTAGGCAACATTTCGGAAATTACTCTGCTGCTCTTTTCAAGAACATATACTGATTTAGATGATGAATCTTTGTATTGTTATTTTAGGGCTTATGAAAATAGTAATCTGGACACCTTTGGAAATTCAAAAATGTTCCATAATAATTTTGTCTATTTTATTTCAACCTTGGGAGTAAGCTTCCAAAATAATTTTGAATCTTTTCTCACTCAGAATAATGTTATACAACGATTCGTAACGCGCTATAAGAGAAGTGAGTACTCTCACATTTTAAGACACAGTTTTAAAAGTTGCAGAGGAGCGTGGTGATAAATATGGAAGAAATGTAAAGGAGCCTGTAAATTTTGAGTATAACCTTGTCTCTGTCGAAGCTAAGTACCATGATAAGTGTTTCTCCAATTTTTTGTTACTAAGTGGAAAGGGTGATGTAGGCCGTCCATTGGATGAGAATATAAGAATTGCTATGGACAATGTTTTCCATTACACTAAATACAATGACGATTGTCAATTCACATTGGCTGAGTTGAAAGATGTAATTCAAGGTTAAGTTCTAGATGACAAGACAATTATAAAAAAATTGATTGTTCGATACGAGAGTAATATTGTAATTACCACGAAAAGCAAATCTCTGAGTATAGTTTGCTTTCGTCAAAATAATTAGTCAAAATATTAGCTGCAACTAATATTTTGACTAATTCTTGGTACGAAGAAAAAAAGAATTGATGAATTGTAGAAGCTGCTGTATCGATAATCAGAGAAGATATTCGTTCCATTCCATGAATATAAAAGAAAAATATACAAATATTTTTTTCCCTATTTTTCAATGTACAAATAAAAAATTACTGAGCATGAAATAAAAAACCTTTCACTACAGTTCATGGATTATGCCTATGGGGGAAACCATGTAAAAAAACGCGCCTTGCATTATACTTCAAAGCTGGTGCGGAAACGAGTGCATCATCATAATGTAATCGCTTTCTCATCGCTCTAGTCCGAAAACGGTTGTAACCTCATTTCAATTCAAACCTGTTCTTGTGCGTTTGGATGTTGGTGTTACAGGAACGGCAGCTCTATTGTTAGAGAGCGAGGTATGGGTTCGTTGATATGTGGGTACTCTTTGAAAAGGGCGTCACTATATTTACAGACAAAAACAGAGAAATAGCAAAAATGAGTGAAAGACTTGTTGAACTGTACGGTTATATAATGAAGTAACCAATGATGAGATATATGTACAAAACCTTTTGGAAGCGCAGTCCTTAGGGTTGTGTAGATCTGGCTTAACCATTTGAACCAAAAAACCAAGCAATTGACATAAAAAGTTTTTTCTGTAAAAAGTAGTGGAATAGATATATCGCAATCGCACGTTGTATTGAGAGGAGTTAAAATTTCCCCGCAATATGAAAATCAGTTTTTGAGAGTGTTTTCAAAATAGAAGAGAAGAGTAATGATTACTTGGTTCCACCGCGTTGAACTACTTCCCTGAAGGAATATTTCAATAAATCAAATTTTTATAGATTTGTACTTTCCATTTAAATATTTTTACAAGTTACCTCACATCCCTCTTATATTGGCCAATACATGAGTTCACAGTTTAAATTTTTTCAATATTATATTGCTGTTAATTATTATATTTTCAAAAATGAAATGTTGAGTGGTAGTGTTTTATACTTGATAGAAAAATAGTTCGTTGAATCCTGGATCTGTATAGTTTAATGGATAGATCTAACCTTTCCTCCAGGGCTAACTTCCAGAATCATAAGTCCGGATGGAGCCTGATGTTATGAAGCTTGCTGCTTTATTGGGAGTCTTTGAATCCTCTTGACTGAGTTTGAGTGAACTAGTATGAATACTGGGTAACTGGTCTCTCAATATAACCTTTTACTTTGATATCAAATCAAAATCCCATCTTCAACCTCATGGGTCTAACAGAATGGCGTACCCTCCTCGTAAATCAAGGAAGAAAATTTGGGTATCTCAAACCTTTATTCACACCTAAAAGGCCAACATATCTGCAAGTGCAACTGTTATAAGAGTGAAATATAAGTCTCTCAAAAACTTACCTTCCAAAAGCAAAGGCCTTCAATGTAGATGCTAGAAATCTAATCAGGAATTGCCACACACCCTTCTTTGTGAAATCTCACATCGAAAAGAAACCTTTTTCGAATCTGACTGGACTTAATGATTCACTATTAAAAAAAAACGACTGAAATTGAAATTTGCTCCTAGCGCATTCCGGAAGAAGGATGAAGGTCATGGCCTGCCATAAGACAGTCAGGGCAGCCACCTGTTGAATTGTCTAGCCTAGGCAACTTATGGTAATAACGTTGAAACGACTAATTGTGTCGTGCAATGAAAAATTTATGTAAGAAAATATCTCAATAATATACTTCTTACGAAATATAATATCCTCTACTCGTCAATTATAACAAAGCTTCTTGAGGTTAGCGTATCTGGATATATTGACAACATTCTGTTGGACGGAATCTACCATATGTCTCGATTCATCTGACATAACTACGTGAATGAAGAATGCCTTTAACCTACAACAATGTTTATGACTGAAGTAGAAAGTGAAATTCGAAGCTTAGGAATTATGCAAAAGCAATTATAATGATCCTGAATAATTATATTCAAAACACATAATTGGGGATGATTGTTATGCTAAAAACCTGACAGAAAACAGAAATGTTTGATGCACAACTCATTTATTTCAATAATGCTATTAATGCTGCATACTTTTGATTTGAAATTTCAAATTGTTTCACACTTTCAGATATTATTCAGAATGTTTACCTTTAATTTTGAAAAGTCAACTTTAACGTTATACGGTTGACTTCACAGAAAAATGCAGAAAACATTTTTTGTAGATAATTGTATGATGAATGATTTTTATAATGACTTCTTTTGACCTCTGAGCCAAAAGTCGCGAGATATTCCTGAAAAACTGATTTTCGTGACCTTTGACTCTTGTAACTTTTTTAGCCGACACGATATCAATGTCGATTTTCACATCTTCTTTAAAACGCCATATTGAAGGTGTTTACCGAAATTCAGCTCAGTAGGAATCTTTACGCAGATAAAACATCAAATGACTGGACTATATATACTTTGTGACAGAAAAAGTATTGTTATAAGTAGGCTTACCATAACTTTTGACCACCAATTCAGGACTTCTTTTTTAATTGCTGGATGTCAATCCCGGACAATCCCAGTCATTTGTAGGTAAGCATAGGGGAAAAATCATAATTGTATAATAATCAAAGAACATTATCTCGGTTGCAAATTCAACCTTTAATTATCCATTGACTGACTATCATTGACTGTATTAGTTATTCAATAATATAATTAAAGTAAAGTCCATTTATCTAATTTACTGGATCCTGTTGATCTTCTGATTGTTGGCCTTCGGCTTCAGGTGGACGAGCTTGATATTTTTCTGATGACAGAACCTTATTTAGAAACATTGTATCATTCTTGATGTTTTCGTAAAAGTCCACGCAAGACAACTTTGAATTTATTTTTATATTAAGGAGTTCCCTTGCCACTGAAATTGACATGCGTCCTCTTTCTGCACTCCATACGTTGCCCATCATTGAAAATACCCTCTCCACTGGTGCTGATGTGCCTGGCAAGCACATCCCGAATTCCACCAATTTCAAAATATTCTTGAAGTCGATGTTGCATATTGACATAGACTCAAATTCTTCCTTTCATTTCTCTTGTGTCGTGGGTCTTTTTTCTTCAGGCAGGGCTTTCCACTTTGGTACCAGTTTACCAATTACGTCACAGCAACATCAAAACTTGATCCCCACAGATTCAAGTAGTTTATACCAGCGTTATAAAACACTGTTATACCACCAAAGGAACAAATTTCTGTGATTTTCTCTCTTCTTACCAATTGATGGTAGACTTGTGCTGCCTCTGCTGCACTGATATCTTCTCGTTCTAATTTTAAAATAGTTTTTTGGAAAATCTGCAGCGATTCATGAACAAACATAAAGATGAGCTCATTTACTAGCTTTCTGAAAAAGTCCACCATCAGTGGCTTGTACTGATGAAGAATTCTTTCGATAGCTGGCAACAAACTCAAAAATCTCGTGCTGCCGTGAGATAAAAGTCTTTTGAACTCTACACCAGCATATTCACAGAACTCTTTCCATTCAGTCACCCTGACAGTGTACTGGTAAAAATATTTGTACAGTTTGACCACAATTGCTTCTACGTCAACAGGAAGAACGTCACATGTTGTTTGTACCACATTGTGAGCGATATGAGCTGAGCATCCAATTCCAAGAATTGCCCTTTCTAATTTGGTTTTGAAGTTTCCTGAGAACATTTTCTTGACCACGTCTGTGAGCACCACCAAAATTTGTGTTGGTGTTGTCAGCTACTATTTTAGACTCAAGATTTATTGATTCTCGTCAAAATATGATCAAGGAGAATGTCACTGATTTCACCAGGTAACTCTTCGAAATAAAGCAGTTTAAATTTAGATTAAAGTACCTGACAACAACTGGGGTCAGTTTAACATCTTTTTTGTTGGAATTATCAATGAAAACTGTAATATATGTAGCATTTTCCAGATCATTTAACAATTTTTCAAAAATGTACGGAAATATAATATTGATTAAAATGGCTTCAGTTTTTGTTCGAGCTGATGAAAAATTGGGTTCGATCAACTTTTTTATTAGTTTACTGGTGTAGTCACTAGTTTCAAAACTTACTTCATGATGTGCGGTATGGGGGCCATTTCAAGTCCACTGTTAGTTCACTACTAAACACTTAATAAATCTTCTAAATAGAGTATAACAACTATCTACACATACTAATTAATTAGTAAATACTAAAACATCTAGATCAGTGATCTAGATCTAAAATCACTCATCGTAAACCACAAAGCGTCAACTGTCCGGTGCACACCTCGCTCGACTCTGACTACTAACCTAGTATTGCCAACGGCTAGACAACGCAAAGTCAAATTTCCCCATTTTCTCAACTCCAGATCAAAAATCCCGGACTTTTGTCAATCCCGGAATCTTTCCCCGACAAATGGTTAAATCCCGGACTGTCCGGGCTAATCCCGGACGTATGGTAAGCCTATTCTTAATGCGCATCAAATACCTGAGATGCACCTATATACCAAATTTTAGCTTCTCAGGACTCACCAGTACGGAGAAACAGAGTTAAATGGGTGTTAAGTGATTGACTTTCACATTTATGAGTATGGATAAAGAAAAAGTCTTACATCCATCCATTTGATTAATCACTTTTTCAATTTCTGACTCTTGTATTCTCTGAGGTTAGGATAACTGAAAAAATAAAACCTCAATATTGGATCACCTAAGGCGATCTTCATGAAAAATAAATCAAAATATCTTCTTGTAAATTACAAAGGAACAGATGACGTAGCATAATTTATGAAACAAGACCATTGAACTTGAAATAACTGATAGTGAACAGCAATAGCTTACTGCCTAAGAGGTTCTGTCTTATAGACGTTTCATTCAGATTGTATCTTTCCCTTTTCCTGCGGGTTACCTATGACGAGATGTCCATCCATCATTACTGACTAGTATGTTTCGCATTTTCTGCGCTCATTAGGATGAAAGGAATGAAAACATAATTGAGTTATGTGCTTTTGTAGCTTCATATCTCAATAAATACAGGGTTTTTCATGACGAGCTTTCGATAGGAATATAAGGAGAACAATTAAAAATAAAAACTTGAAATTTTGTGGTAGTGGGTTTTACGAAACGGCCTTCTCAACTGAAATATTTTCAACTTCCAGTCTCTTTCCGTTATACCGGAAGTTGAGGCAAACTTCCATATTTCAAACGGAACACCCTGTATTTTATTACGTTTTTGAATTTCTCAGCACACTTTAGGCCAATTTTGTGTAACAATGCCTATACTTAAATTTGTCAGTTTTCGAGATATTGATTTTTTTCTGAAAACTTTGACAGGTACAGTACCACTCCGAAAAAATTCATAACTCATAGACAGTAACAGTTGAAAATGTGAAATTTCACAGAATCACACCTTAAGCATTAAGTCATGGACATTAAAACTCCATGAATCCTGGAAGTTGCGCTGGCGAACGAGCTTTGGATTTCCTGCTGCCCAAAAATGACTATTATGGCGGTTGTAAATAACATTCTTGGCAAATTTGTAACTCAGGATGCTCCTGTATCTTGATAAGAAACCATTCGCAGAATTTCACTCGTGCAGGTAAATAGTGAGGTTTCATATTTTGAACCAGGTGATATATATAAAGGGACGCCACTTATGTTCGATTAAAATCCGGTTTATCGACGAACATGAAATTCTAAGTGACTTTTCTGCGTCTTTCAACGAATTTTCTGGATAGGCTGTGAAGTCGGCCAAAACTACAATTTCGATGTCTTCATTGTTTACGAGTGTTTTTTCTGTTGATGACAGACGAAAAAGATCCGAAATCACGGCAGTTTCTTAAAAGTCTTCTCAGAATATATTTATTGGGTCTGTGTAGATTTGGAAATCTTTCTGCAAAAACATGACAAGTTCTGTCCATTCTCTTATTGCATTCACCACAAATGATTATTAAATTTAGTAAATCTTCATTAGAATACCCCAAACGAGACATTTTGCACACAAAAAGAAAACTACGAAATACACGTCAATTATAGCGCATCAAATTCTGACATATTTGTTGTAACTTCATTTGTTTTCAAAGTTCTCTTTGTTTGATATTGCTCCGAACGATTTACATTTCAAATATTTTCCAAAATCGGATGTATCTTGCGAGGGGTGTATTTTATGTATAGGACATTCTTC
>WOGR01010039.1:0-11081 GCA_015342045.1 Leptinotarsa lineolata | reverse complement strand
GGAAGTTGCTGAGGGGTGTACAGTTTTCTGGTTCGGAACAGTGTTCCAAGCTTTTGAGAAGCAGCCTTTGCAATTCCAGCGACATGATTGTGCCAGGACATATTGGTGTCCATTTTAACCCCCAACAAACTTATCGACGTAGAAAGCGGAATTGTCTGTCACGAAATTATTATATCCGGTTCGGAGACATTTATCTTTTTGGAGAAAACCGATGTCTGGGTTTTCGTGGCATCGAATTGGACCTGGTTACTTTCACCTCAATTCGAAATCATCTCTAGATCCTCATTAATATATGCAACCTCCTGCTGCTGGTGAAGAGGTGCATCCGCAGCCGAAGTCCTTGAATCCAAATGGAATGACGAGACAAATGTGCTGCCGTCATCGAAGCAATATATTGGATTCTTGGTTTTTCCAATGTCGTTAATATAAAATAAAAAACCTGGTTGGAGACGATATGGATCCCTGGGGAATACAAACGCTGTGATAGTGAAAGTATTCGAGGGAACGTTCTTCAAGGAAGCTGGATTTTTTTAGAGTTGAAAACTCATTCATGCTCGAATCTAATATATCGTCAGGTACAGCTAACTTACAGAAATCCTGTTAGTTTCCTGTACCTGACAAGGTACAAGATTCCCTCTTTGATGCTCTGGGTATCAAAGTAGGAATCTTGTACCTTAAACGTCAGACTCAATATCCACTGATCAACTAGAATCTTTTCAGTGTGCCATTATGGCTACCTTAGTGAATATTCCACAAAATGCTTTACAGGAACTCCAGAGGTGCACATCGAGGCCTGGATGATTACCTGTGAGGATCATGATACAGTTTCCTGTCTAGATTGAGGAAAATGAACCTGCCTTATTTTTCACAAAGAAATTCAGACCCCAGTAACAGAGCACATTGCCTGCCTTGCCGTGGATCGCTTGGCAAAGGCCAAGCTGTTCTGAAATATCGCTCATCAGATGAAGTAAGCCATTGCGTTAAGAAACTGGACATATTTGGTCGAGTATGAATAGGTGTGACCCGACAATAAATCCAACGAATTCCAATGGAGAGACCAATAGATCCACTCATTTTGGACCTACCCCTACGCATCCCCCTATACATGTCACGATTTTTATAGATAGACAGTCTGTACTGAGTTCTTATTTTGAACTGACGTATCTCAGCAATCATCATATTATTTTGACAGGGTCTTATACTCTGTGTTCAAGATATGGAAGTCGAAAACCGTAAGAGATACAAAGTGGGCTAAATTTGGAAAATCTTGCACATTTTAAAGGTCATTGAGAAGATGTTTCAAAATGCATGACATTTCAATTAGTTCTGAAGATATTCTCAATAAATTTTTTTCAAGGTTTAAAAAAATGTGGATTGTAAAACGTCATTTGAATAAGCTCTGGAATAGGCAAATTTTTCCTAAATAAACATCTCTCACGGTTTCCGATTTACAAATGCTGGACCTCCTCATTTTGGACACATTATGATTTGGTAATTAATTTCACACAATTCCGCCAATCTCAAGAGCCAAAACGAGTTGCCCCTCTCGGGCCAGTCCAGTACTGCGTTAATACCTGTTCTTATTGAAAATGCATTCAGGTTCATTTCTTGTTTAACAAAAAGGTTTTGTTTAATCGGTAGGTCTGGTTTTGCAAGTTCAAATGATGCAACTGATGATGTTTGAGGTCTGTAATGGTGACCGATTACCGATTATATTGTGTCATCGTTTTGTAATACTGCGTGAGCCCGGTGGCAATTTTCGTCTACCCATATTGCTTTCACGTAAATCGAAAGGAAGGTTATATATTATTCTGTGATCTAAAGAAAACGTTGCAGTAATTATATTCATATGTTGTGAAAGTCCTCTAGTTGTAGCAGTATCTATAATAACATTGATAATCAGATCCGGTTACTATAATTGCCTGGAGAACAAAACGGCCGAGGTAGGCATTCCTTAAGTAGCTGTGTGAGGGCGGGGAATGGCTTTATTATCTATGGATTCGTGAGCCAATATGGCTAGATTGATAAAAACATTCCAGTGCAATTAATCTACCCATCATCACTGAATATACACTCACCAATAATGTCACCCGTCTTATATTGGGCTCGAATCCGGAGTTTGTGCTGGCAACTGCATAAGGATGTGATATTCGAGCTCATGAGAAATATGAAAAGAGTTACTATCTTCTATTCAAGAAGTTTATTATTAAAATTCGGTCGGTATCTCCTTGAATTTCATCAAAAATCAAAATGTTAACCAGTCTTGTGGACTTGGCGTGGGTGTAGTCGTGGGATCGATTCCGGCCTCGACCAGATATTTTTCTCAAGAAAATTTATCTGCTTGAAGCTGGGATGATTCTGCAACCGTGTAAGGAATAACACGTTAAAAGGTGAGACCTCGTTAGTCCTTAGCTCACACAAGTTTCTCAACTTCTGAGAGTTGTCGTTCGTATGGAGGCGACAGCTGATTAACGTAAAAACAGATTTAAACAGATATTCTTTCTGCATATGTTTTACCCAATGTAGTGTAGTATTGATTGAATTTATCTGCAATGTGTTTTCTGTCTTCTACTACGTCACCATATTCTAATTTAATTTTTTACATGTGTTTCCGTCTTAGATTTATTGCAAATTCAATTCACACAATTTCAGAGCCCATTCGTGTTGTTGCTATTTGCAACTATGACCTTTTGGAGTACTCTTCCTTTGCTAATTTTGTTAATTTATTTATTTTGTTACTGTACAAATGGTATTTTCCCTCAGAGCTTGGTTTTGGGGATTCTTGATCAAATCTTTATACATTTTTTTTCTAATATATTCACATATTGCAGGTGTGATCCATTTTTCTTGTTTATTGAGTTTCTGATCTTGACCAATCGCATATTTTTTCATGATTATTTGAGTCCTTGGTGGAACGATGTCCGCTCTATTCTCTATTCTTGGGGCACATGATCCTAGGATCCAATCATCACAAAAATCACATCGTGGAGAGTGGTCAATGGTTGATGATGCTGGAACTCCCTCACAAATCTGTCGGGGTTTCGGGAACAGGGCCCGACCAACTCAACCTTCTAGGAAAATAATAATAATAAAGTAGGTTACTTACAGAAGAACTGTATTACAGGGCGATTCCCTTAGTCCTCTTCTTTTCTGAATCTCACGATTGCCATTATCCGTTGCACTCAGAAATACCCGAGGGTACAAATGTGGTACCCCCGAAAAACAGGCGCATAAGGTTATCTATTCGTTTTATATGGATGACTCTCAACTTCATGCCTCTGGAGAAAATGATTTCCATCAGTCCTTGAGGGTGGTGGAAGAGTAGACAAATGCTGTCAGTAGGTATGGAATTCGGGATAGACAAATGTGCGGGTATAGTAAGCTATCCTTAAAAGATAAATATATGCTATTGCGGACTTTTTTAAATACCTATTGAGAATAAAAATATATTTGTGAATGGTTTTGTTTTCGGTTTCTTACGGATAACATCACCATATTTCAACCAACTCACACAAACTATTATTAAATTATTCACACCTTCCTCTTGAATCTCTACGTTTATTGGTGTAAACCCTATGAATATACGTTCAGCAGTTTTTCATTTTATCACATTCAGACAGACAGTCGAGCAGACAATAATATTATAATATACAGAGAGTTTCAAAAAAGAGTACCATATGGGAAACTTTTTTATCATCCTTTCGTCAGAAAATTTCATTTCTGTTAAAAATTGATGCATTGCGGGAAACTTGGACTTGAGTTGTCAAAATTTTAAATTTCCAAACGGTGTACAGGGAAGAACAAAAAAAAGAAATTTTGGTCAAGAGTAAACTACCCTTATTTTCGACATTATTAAAAAAGTTTATTTGAAAAAGTAGTTTGCATTTGAAAACAATATTCAGATTGGAAATCACAGCCACCTACGTAACAAAACAAAACAAATCATTTTTTTATGGTTCTAGCCTCACAGAGAGTACTAGTATCGCATATACACCTTAGGCGCCTTCCTCATTGCTATAATAATATTTCAATGCAAAATTTAGTCCAATTCATTATTCGAACTGGTACTAGTAAAAATTTAAATCATTCTCAACAAACATCGATATACTAGTTCGAATGATAAATTGTACTGAATTTCGCATTGAAATATTATTATAGTGATAGGAAGGCGCCTGAGGTGTATATGAGATACTAGTACTCTTTATGAAGAACCATAAAAAATTTAATTTTTTTGTTTTGTTACGTAGGTGTAATTTCAAATCTGAATATTGTTTTCAAATTTAAACAAGGAAGCGTTGTCAAGAACTATACCACTATTCGCATCCAAATTTGGGATCAATATGTTTTCAAACCATTCCTCAAAAATCTTAGCTTCCATGTTCTTATGATAGTCAACATTGCAGTCCTCAAGTTTTTTTCACATAATTTCAAAGAATTCGGAACCCATCTTTCACTTCATATTTAATTTTATGACTCTTCGGCGAATCATAAAACTCGGTTAGTAACAATTATCCAATACGAACCGCCAATTCCTCAGTCCACGTGGACTTGTTCGCAGACGTTTCATTTCCATGTATTGGATTTTTTGGCCTTTGAGAGTGCCGACAACTTTAAGTGTGCACAATACCGTTTACTTCGACTATACAAATTCTGTAAGTTCGCATAACGAACAAGTTTAGTTTTATATTTCATCGCCGACTAAAATACGTAATAATACATAATTTCACCTAAAACTTGCAAATTCAGTTACTCGATTAATAAACAATGTTGCGTCAATTTTACAATCTGAAAATATGAATTTGGGCTGCGAAGTTTTCAATAAAGCTGAATAAGTTGAGTTAGGTACCGAAAATATCGGTAGGAATATATAAGAAAAAATTGAATCTAACCAAATGAATGCGCGACAAAAATGGGGAAATATTGATAGAGGAGATTTTGCTTGCCTGTTTTATGACATGAATACGTTATTTTATGGCACTGGTAAAGAACGTGATGGATTATAAATGATTTTGACGTTTCATGAACAGAGCATTCGTATATTCATCGACGATAAAGAAATACCAAGTATCTCAATATTCAAGACTAGAATTTTCACCCGAAAGTTTTGGAAGTCAACCTAGAGTTTGGAAGCTTTCCTTGTGACATTTGATATCAATCATTTCTTATATATTACGTTTTGAGGCGTTCCTGGGTATGAAATCTGATTGAATTCCATTACGAATGTTTTGTGTGAAAACTGTGTACCTACATAGTTGAATGTTCATAATCGAAAATAGTTGATTCGGATTGATTTTTTTCTCTTCGGATTGTATCTGAAAGAAAGTTCTGTGCATGATCAAAATTATTTTGGTGAATGCTTTCTATTGATATATTATAGCCACCCCACCTGCTCGACTTTCATAGACAAATTTTCCATAGCATTGGTTACATAAGTGCATTTTCGCAAAGATCTCTATTTTTTTTTAAATAAAATACCGTCCATGTTACTTTCCAATAGTGCAGCGTACATACATACGAAAAATGATATTTTTTTCTTTATATTATCAGTTTTGATTGCAAAATGTTTTCCTTGAAAATAAAAGTGATGTTTTCTTGCACATTTTAAAATTTTCTATAGGGGTTGAAATAACGAGAGTGATACTTTTTCAAATCGACATGCTGTATGTTCGGAATAACGATAGTTAGTACAAAGGAAACAGACACAATTATAGAAAACGTGTATTGCATATTAGAGTGCGGTAATCAGTTTGATAGCGATCAGAAAGTTTGGGTTGGGTCTTTCCTTAATTTATGGTGTAAATTGAACAAATTACGATTTTTATGATTTTTTAAATGAATAATTCAATAATAGTGATTTAATTAGCAATAAAATAAAAAATGTGTGAAAGCAGTAAATATCTTAGTGTTATGAAATAATGCATGTCGCTGGCCACTGTCGTCAGGGGTAGCAGTCCTAGAAACGACCTTGGCATTAATTTTTCCAATCATTGTCTTTCCGCTGCCGTTATCGTGATTTCGATCTCATAAGGATCCTTATGCGGATTCTGTGTTGTTCCAGCAAGGTTGTCAATTTCGTCAGCAAGCGGACCGATTGTGATTTCTTGTCTAGTCAATTCGAGGGCAGCGAGCAAGGTCTTCAGCATTCGCGAAGTGAATGGTTCTCACCGCAGCTCGGTAAAGGGAAATTGTTAAAAACTCCTAGAGTGGGGTTCTGGTTTTCTATTATTCTCCCACTGATTGCTCCGACTTAGGAGAAACTTTCATGCAGCAATCGTATCGTGGTATTCAGTTCTTCCAAGCTCGGTTGCGCGATCTTGCTGTCACATTTGAGGAGAATTCTCGTTTTCCGAAAATTATTATGCGGAAGTGCTTTTAGCTCCTGCGTGTGACATTAGTGCCTACTAGATTAGTTAAAGTGAATTTACATTCTCGACAATGGAACAAGTGAAGAGGGTGTCGGTGTTTAGCGCCGCTGTCTTGATATTTATTTGTTTTGGTGAGTCCAGATGATTATGGTGTAATTGGTATCTATCGAGTGCTCTAGTTGCCTCAATGTATGTGTAGATGATTTTTTGGTTGTGCACGCATACATTATGGCAAACGAGCGAAATTCGAGGGCAATGAATAGCGATGGCGTGGTTTACCAAACTTTTGGCAAGATATCAAAAAATTAATGGGGTTTTATTTGAATATTTGTCAAAATTATCATTCACGATTTTGTCATAATTTTGATTAATTGTTAATCAAATTGTGGGACTGTTTTTTTTGTTAGATTATCATCCAGAATTCTTTTGGATTATTTTGTGCAATTTTCCCACATCGAAACGATAAGGGAAACATATGATACACATAAATGTCATTCACACATTTTAGAAAATGTTTAATGATCTATCTTTTGTTATCAAAGGAGAAAAATATAAAAGGGATATGAAAAATTTAAATTATCATATTAATATATATTTTTAAATATTTTTCACCAAATTTCTACAATTCGCTACTTTTTTCAATAAAAATTGGTGAAAACAAATGGAGATGATAATAATGATATAGAATACAAAGCATATAAAAAGCTTTTCATATAAATGTTTTGTCTTCAAAATCTACGAATACCCAGGTTTGAATTATTTTGATAGAATTTTTTATTGATAATATCACATACTGTTTTAGAACTGAAAAAATCAGTGAGGGAGAATGTTTTTGTTCTAATTCTCTGTATATTTTTTATATACTACAGTTCAATGCCCAATTTCACTGAGTACTCATTTACAATTGCAAAGCACTTTTTTTCCAAAAGAGCATTACAAAGTATTCCGACAAATGTTGAAAACGTATTGCCTATTTATAAATTTTGTTAACATTATTTCTTGTCAGATATCTTGCATAACTTATTAGATAATATGATATGCATATCAAAATGAGATTGGTTAAACACAAAATTCTAGTGAATTTAGTATTCAGCACCTAATTTCCATCAATTAGCATCAGTGACTCATGTGTCAACCCAACTACGAAGATGTTTCAGAATTCCCAAAAGTTTATTTCACAATTATCGATTATGAAATCATTCAGTAAAGTAGAAAAATATTCGACTATTCCAAAAATGTACTGGGGTTGAAAATTTTCATCACTCACATGCCGATAAACTTGTACATTTATATAAAACTCTGTTTAATATATTGCAAGTTTTTTTCAAGATAAATAGATATCATTGAAATTGAAGGAGACGACATGTATCATAAAACATTCGAACGTAAAAATACATATAACCATGAATATGTTCTACTAGAATACTCAACAGATTGTGATCACTGATGTTCATTATCCGTGGTAAATGGATAAAGTGATTGAAAATTAGGTTACACACATGTTAAGTTTCGTTTCACGCAATTTTATCATTCAATAGCCATTACGAGGTCAAGTTTTATATACTGTTGCATTCTATTGTTACCGTTTATGAATATTCATGAAATTTTCAGTAGGTTATATCTTCCTTAGCACAATCTTTTTACACTATATTCATTGCAGATCGTGAAAAACGTTCACCCTGACAGGTTGATTGGCGTTCTTCTCTTTGTCCACTCGTCAGCACTTACTTGACTCAAGTTGCGTTCTATAGATTTTACTTTCCAGTTATTTCCACGAAAAGGAATCAATAGTTAACAAATCTGGTGATCGAGAGATGCCGGAGAGACGTATACTTACCTTCCTGTGGAATATCGCCACACGCAAGAGGTTACATTAGTAAAGAACTCTCTCCGCGGCAAGTATCAGCATAAACTCCAACAGATCTGGTCATCGGAACTGTTGGGAAGGAAGAAAGTTGCTGCTATATTATTGCCGTTCCAATCTCAGGCTACTCGTTTTGAGTAGTGATGTGGACTCGGGAGAACCTGTATAAAATCGACGTAAAGATCCGAAAAATGATGCATCTCCATAGGAGTTTGCATTCCAAAGCGTCTGTTCCACGGTTGTACTTCCACCGACAACAGAAGGGCCGTGGATTTTTGAGTTTGGAGTATCTACATGACAGAATAGTACTGGATGTAGCCTGTAAAGTCTCCAGGAGTTCGCATCCCAGTGGTCCGCAATCATGAGAGCAGGAATTGGAGCATTTCTCTTTAGAGCAGCTGCCCGAGCAGCTGATGAACTCGGTTTAGTTTTCGACACTGAAAGAGTTGATCACAACTCTGTCACCGAATTCGAACCTGTTCAGCAAAAAGACCCACTCAAAGGTCGAAACTTGTGCTCCCTAATAATTATCAAGGTCTTTAACGTACGATTTCTGGCACTGATCGTGATTTAGAGAAGCATTCATTGATAAAATCTGCTGAATTGAAATCATTAATTGAACTCCCTTCAGATAATGCTAGTTGGGGTAATATCTTTAAAGCTTCTCGTCAGTATAATAATATTAATGGGTTTTTATTGTTTGCTCCCATATCAATTACTCAATTAGTTTAAATTTCACCAGAAAATAAGTATAAACAAAAACATAGCAAATTAAATGATTAATATTGACATAGCCAAAGGAACTTGACAAATCTAATCTATTTGATGGTGACTTCTCGCCTGTACATTCAAATCTATATCGACGATCATATTCTACTGAAATAAAAAAGCACATCTGAATTTCTTATATTCGAATGAAAATACTAGATCTTGATAGGGCTAGGTTTTGTTCACAACCTGAACTTGTCTCGCCCTTCATTTCCATTTTCAATGAATATGTTGCTACTGACAACTTTCCTACATACTAAAAGTTAAATTATGTGACACCAATTTATATCGCATGCATTAATTATGATTCATCTGCTTCAATATATTCCGCATCGATCCCAAATTGACTTGAGCTTGTTAACTGAATCTATAACTATTGTTTCTGCAAACTTCACCGTCAGTATGAAGAACTTTCAGTATAACATATACCTAAGTATTCCACACAACGTATCATAGTTGCTTTCTGCTTATCAACTTGCCATCCATATCCGACTCTTTGGCATAGTCACTGGGCTATAACTGAATGATTGAAATTAACAATCACCAAAACCCAGTTCATAAAGTAATTACGAAAATCAAGTAACAAATGAGTTTAAGTAATGTGGAAATAACTTTTAATGAAATCCGACAAGAGCTACGTGACTGAAATCTTAATCTGTTTATAATGTATGACTCCTACTGCTGGTATATACAGAAACCAGAAAACAGTTTAGTAGGTCTCGAATAAATATGCGAAACGGGACAGTCAGTCGTTCAGTTGAAACGCAATTCAGTTTTTCAAATAGCAGTTCTACATTTGAGGATTTCTACAGCCGATTTCTTTCTTATTTAACTGAAGAATTTTCATTAAAGAAATGGAAGTATAGCGTGACATTGAATAATAATGTCGTTCCCTAAATACCCAGTCAGAAATCGCTTTTTGAGTGGTCGAATCAATGTGATTTTCTTTTTTCGTCGAATTACACATATTCAATAATTATACATACATATATAAGAGCAATCTTCCGAGTCTCGGATTTAATAGATTTCACTTCGGAATTCCCATTTTCCAATATTTCAAGAGGTGATTTAAATTATGTGTTCCGTACACTCCCTCAATTTTTCTTCACCATATCAAAGACAATGAAACCAATAGGATAAGAGAATATGATCTATGCCGCAAGAACTGAATGGCACCGGTTCTGTTTTTGCTTCAATAAACGATATCATCAATACAAAGATCTAACCCAAGCTATAGCGTTACATATAAACAGTAGATACGCTTTATACTGCCAAAACGTCAAACACTTCCACATCGATCATTCTAAGCAAATAAGATGAGGAACCAACAAATTTGAGCAAAGATATATCCGATGTATATCCGTTGTTGCTATTGTTTATGTTGTCACTAATGGTAAGTAATACTCTCCCATGCATTTAAAAATCATATTGAGCAAAGCAGCACCGAAAATCATGGATTTCTCCGTTTGTTCTGTTTTTTATTGTTTATTTTTGTAATTACCTTCAAAAAAGTTGATTCCAGAAAGATTCCACCAACCATTCAAATAAATATTGTATGGCTTGTAGTGAAATAAATGATTATAGTATCTTTCAAAATATTGTGTGGTTGGTCTGTATCACTACCAGCTATCTTATTCTAACATTCAAGCTTACCTACACTCATACAATCATATTTCACATGGTATATGTCTTAATTTGAATTTCAGTTTCATTTTAACTCGGGATCATTAAGTATTTGTTACTTAACATGTATAGGCTTCAACATAAATCCAAATTCTGAATCTCCTCTACTAAAAATTGGAAAGTAACTAGATGATATCCAGCACAGAAGATTCATGCTCCAATATTAGATAGCGCTGGTTCGATCTCTCATAGAACTATCAGTGGTTCTGTGTCAACACTTCTGTCGATCCCATAGACGGGAGTCATCAGGCCTACTTCGTCTGAACATCTCTTTGGTGACACTTCTTCAGCAGTAGCAGTTACTTTATTGACTTAGATAAATGACCAACTTGGAGGTCCAACCTTTCGGGGCTCTTTCAGACAAGCAGTTAATGCAGATTCAACAAAGAAATTTATATATA
>WOGR01010038.1:0-11081 GCA_015342045.1 Leptinotarsa lineolata | reverse complement strand
AGATACTTTCACGGGAAGTGTTCAATGGACTTGGCACATTTCATTCCACCAAGAGCGGTGCTATCAGAAATACGCAACGAGCTGTGGCTGCTCATCGTTTTGAAGTTCAACTCAGTACACCTTGAACTTCGCTGTTTAAAAACTCTTTCATTTGGAGAACTGCGTTCATGTGGAATAAAATTCCTGAGAACGTTTTTCCCAATGGATTTAATCTCCAGCGATTCAAATTCAGTGTGAATCACTACTTTCGCACAAGCACCGCTCTTAGAGCGCCTTAAGGTTTATCCTGTAGTGCTTGTTTTCTCCTTTAAAAAAATATCTAAAATATCAAAATTTAGAACATTCCATTCATGTGATTTCATGATTTGTGACAGAGATTATACTTCCTGACAACCACTAGTTTCTATCATCTGTTGTCCTAATGCATAGTCTGTGAGGGAATGAGCAGATTGTGAAAATTCTCCAATCCCTTCCAAGATTTGACAACTTGTATTTAATTCAACCATAAAAGTGAATATAGAGAAAAAAATTGAAAGGAGGAAAATCATTTTTCTTCAAAAGTAATATAAATATATAATCTATAAAAGTACAATGCACAGAATGAACCATGGGCTGTCATAAGTACTGCCCCTAATTGAACATAAATATCGTACCATTTACAACCTTTTATTGCCCTCTATTACTTGTGCTCAGGTGATAACTAAATTATAACAGTGCCTTAATGAGGTAGTGATGGAGTTTAAAAGTAATCTATGTAACAACAGACTCTTGGTTTGCACAGTGTGCAGATATGCCATCAGCCATGTCTCATTATGTGTACAATATGTAGGTAGTCATTTGTACGAAATATTTGTAGATTATTGGACAAGGCACGAAGCAAAAATCTACAAACTTTTGAATATTTGAGTGAAACAACAAAATCTACAGTGGATTAGAGAAAACTGCTACAGAATAATTATTCATTTATATATTTTGAACATATGACAATAGATTTATATTTCAAATAAATGGAAATGTTAACACAGATTTTCAGACTTCTAATGTAAATGAACCCAACAAGCAAAATTGCAGTAAAATATTGAAAACTCCAAAAAAACTCAGTTACTAAAGAGTTAGAAATCACAATAAAAATATTCTATTAAAAAGTCAATAATGATCGGCAATAATATACTGCCTTCTTAGGTAAAATAAACTTAAAAACGACATCCATGTAAAAATACAATATCAGAAAACAGTTGGTGATAACAATATTAATGAAAAAAATTCACTTATATAGAAAGTGCAAAGATTCTCCAGGATGAAAAGTTTTAATTCCTCTATCAAATGCTTTGAATTGATAATGATTTTTGTTAGACCTTGTTTTCACTGTTAGCAAACCTGTGACATCTTGAGACTTTCCAGTCTTTAGAGCTGAAACTTCAATGTATACATCTGCAACATATTCCATGTTGTTTGAGATAATTTCATCATACTTTGAAGCTACATGATTATTCAAAATAACAGAAATGTTTTCATAGCTTATCAAATTCACAAGGTAATTAACGAAGTTCATTATTTGTGAATTTTCTATTCCCAAATCATGTAAGTGACTCACATCATCTACTATTAAATATGCCTGTTTTCCAGAACTCTCTGTCAGTTCATCTAGATTTTTTTTTATATCAAAATAAAGGCACTTCACTATATTTTCCTTGTCGTCTTGGAAATACCTTTCTTCCAATCCAATATCATCAACTATGTCATTCATAGGTTCAATAATTCTCATATCTCCATCTTGAACAGCTTTCAATAAGTCATAGCCAAGTTTTTTGCCAACATTTTGATAGTGTTCAAAGGTGTTGTGAAAACTTACTAAACATAACCTGTTTTTTTCATAGAGTATTTGTTTTATCAAATGAGTTATAATGAAATTCGAGTCGGCTGTTGAATTTTCTCTAATAGCTATAATTCTGTCGCTGAATCTTATCTGAAGTGCAGAAAGGACAGGATTTGATGTTCGTGGGTCTCCCAAGGAAATCATGCCACTATATTTTGACAGACACTGCAATAAAAGGAAATATTTTTATAGTATAGGTAAAACTAAGTGGGATCCATTTCATCTTTCGAAAAAACCTTTTGTAACATAATGAAGTTCAAGAATTCACTTTGAAAGCAACAAAAACAAAATTTTCTAAAATTTCATCACCTGTTACTTTATTGACTTAAAAAATGTTATCAAAGTATCTCAACAATTATTCTTAAAGCAAAAACCTTCAATAGTTTCCAGAAATCATTGTACATGACTTTATAGGAAAAAAATTCAAGTTCAATCGAACCAAGAAGAGTTAGCAAAAAATCAAATTACTAGGACAATTAGAACAATGAAAATCGAATTACAATTTTTTTTCAATTATTCAAAGTGTTTTATCTAATATACAGAGTGTCCCAGGATTGATGTTACAGGAGGTTCAATGGACTAATTTCAATACTATTTTTAGATTTTCAAAACAATTTGACCTTAACAGTGAAGTGAAAGCTATTTTCTTTTCAGGAATTGTACCCTTTTTGTTCATTTGTTACTGAAAAAAGTTATTCAAGCTGAGAAAGTATAGCTCTTTACAAAATTTCAGGACGATTCGTTTCTCATGAGGCAGAGCTCAACCCACAATACCAAAATAAAATTAAAAAATTGTTAGTTCATTGCACCTCTCCTAACATCAATCCGGGATACTCTGTACATAATCATTATATCAAGATGGATAAAGAAAGTGCCAACATGAAACACATATTTATTAGTAAATAATAAACCATTTGATATACATTATAAATCCAAAGAACAGATCTTATGAATATGAATAAATGAGCATTTCGAAATATATCCTTGATCATTTATTATTTTTGGTTAATAAGTATGTCAGGTAAAAGCAGAGATTGATAAAATGATTCAAGTTTATTATTAAGTCTATGGATAAAAGTTATAATCCAGAGCAAAAATTCTATTTAAGATGAATCAAAGATTTGACATGTTTTCAGAATTTGTAAATAAATGCTCTCGGAATTCTACTCTCAACATGAGAATTTGAAATTTTATGTTAATAATGTGAGCAATGACAAATACATTCTTTCCTCAACAAATTTGGAATAAAAATGTTACAAACATCTTGTACAAGAAAACGATTCAATACAGTTATTGATAGTCGAAAAAATTAAAAGTACTGAATAATAAGTGGACCTCCTGACATTTGTAAGTCGGGCTATGAACATCTAGGCATCTTATTCAGGGCCATATTTTTATTTCCTTATCGCAATATACCTATTGGTAAACGTGGTACTCAAGTAAAGTCACAGATACGTGAAAATAAAACAACGCACCTTAAAATAAAAACAGTTCACCCACCTGCCAATATATACAGATTAACTTTGGATTTATTTTAAGGTGAGTAATACTAATTTCAGCCCAGCTAAACTACAGGACACGTTTTTTTAATGACATAACCTAAGTTAATTGTGATTTGTGATGACTTATGAAGTTTTTGTTGCGTTACCTTTAAAGGATATGTTCAGTATAGATAGTTCTCCAGAAATCTTGAAATCTAATCGGTATACAGGCGAGTTCCTAAATTCGATCCATCAGAAATTTTTTGATGGATTGCTTCAACTAATAAAAATGCTCTAGATAAATGAATCCAAAACACATAAAAAATTTCTCGAAATAAAACATGTACCTATAAATCGAATAAATAGGCTGAATCTTGAATAATTATCGATACATTGCATTTTAAAAAATATTTTACTTGATAAGCGGAATTTGGAACCTTTAGTGAAAAATGAATCTCCAGAACAAAAATACTGTCTTCCAATGCACGTTTCGCTAACCAGATTGACATCATCTTCTGATGTTGTATTTCTGTTCTGGTGAAAGAAAAAAGTGTGAACGAGGTCTTTGCACGCGGGCGACTGACACCTCATGATCGGTCCAGTTTCTAAAATCATTCTAATTCCGAATTGAGACAGATATATGATGGAAATTCATCAAGTACTTTTAGAATAGTTGATTTACGTGCATACCCTTAATAAAGCGGTGGGTCAAAACGATTAAATGTTTTCATTCGAATACGATGTAGTTAAGAAATAAGACAAGCTAACAACAGTTCACAATTTCAAAAAAGCTTACAGAACGACCAACCAATGTTGACCTAAATTTATTTGACAGAAATCATCTTCATATACAAAAATAAATGGATAAATGATACGTCATCTCACAATAAATTCTCAACCAAAAAGTCAAGTAAAAAATCTGAAATAAAAATTTAATTGTGCAAACATCATCTGTATGATGGCGTAATCATGCTTGTCGAAGCTTTACAAAATTTTTTCGAATAAAATGGCTGCACAGAGTACTCAAAAAAGTTGGAATATTCGAACTTTATTGCAAATGATAAAACATATATAATTCATGTCCAGTGTCATCTCTGTTTTAAAAAATCTGTATAAAATCTGTTTTTACGTTAATCAGCTGTCGCCCCCGTACGAACAACTCTCAGAAGTTGAGAAACTTGTGCGAGACAAGGACTAACGAGGTCTTACCTTTTAACGTGTGATTTCTAACACGGTTGCAGAATTACCCCAGCTTTTACCAGATAAATTTTATCGAGAAAAATATCTGATCGAGGCCGGAATCGAACCCATGACCTTCCGATCGTGAGTTGGGCGCACTACCACCTCACCAATTCCACAATTCATCTTTTATATACATTAGTTTTCGAAATAGAAGCCTGAAATAATTTATTTCAACTGTGTCCATTATATCGTCTCTGGAAACTATCGAAAGGTTTTGTATAAAGTAAAAGGAACTTGAGTGTTTATAAAATTTAAGAATATAGAAAGAACAATTCTCGAACAGACGGACCATTCCAGAAAGATTATAAGAGAGAAAGAAAGGGGAGCTGAGTTTGACCTTGACCAATTCGAACTCGATCGAAAACTCTATAAGTTATAGTTCTATGATCGAATAAGACCAGCGTTGGTCGGCGTTATTTTTTTTAGGGGATAATTCACAACAAGACAGTCGTGCCACAGGTGGTCGTGCATTACCTATGACGGAAATCATACCTTCTGCACAGGCCACAAACACTTACTCTAGAAGGTAGTAGTAGATTAGGTGGTTTGTGGCACAGACCTCGAAAACTGTGGGAATTACAGAAAATGTGAAATGAAGGCAAAGTTGCTTATTACAGAGCACATCAATTATGATTTCAAAAAAAAACTTAGATAGCAGTGAGTTGTTTTTTTATATATCAGGTTCAACTGAATAGATTTGACACAGAATATGTATTTTCTATTTGACAGAATGAAAGGTGTCCCAGATGTATGAATTTTCCGACCTAGTAGGGAGATTATGACAGAAATTTCCAACCTGCAGCAAGATACGGACGAAGGATGTCCAGTTGGTTGTCAGAGCCAGAATCGTGATTAATGCAGAATTTTTATGTGGCACTTTAGTGAAATATTTTATTTTAAAAAAAGGTTTTTTGACTGTGTGTTGATGCCGATTTAATTCATTTTTGCACTCATTTTAGGGACTGACATTCACAGATATGTCAAAGGAAGAGAATAGATTACCGAGATGGTATTTTGGAGGACTTGCATCAGCAGGAGCAGCCTGTTGCACACATCCCTTAGATTTAATAAAAGTTCATTTACAAACTCAACAAGGTGGAAAAGCTTCAATCATACAACTAACAAAAGATATTGTTAAAAAGCAAGGTGAGATATAATTTTTCTTTATGAAATTCTACTTTTTCCATTGATTTGAATTAAAAATAGTGAATGGGTAAATTACTCAATTTGTTAATTGAAAAAGCTTCTATCATGCAACTAACAAAAGATATTGTGAAAAAGCAAGGTTTGTTAATTGGAAAACGAAGGACGCAGTCTCATATTTCAGAGTTAGAAGATAAAAGATATATAAAATTATTCAGGAACTTTGATTTTTATTTTGAGGGACATAGGTATGCTGGCAATGAGATGATCATAAAGTTCAACCTTCGTCCATTCCTTGAGCAATTACTCAAGTTGAACCTCATTGGAGGATTTTTAGAGCAATTTCCAACTTCCACTTTTTTCATGATTAGAGATTCCTCTAGATTATTCATAATTCAATTTTACGCGACATCTTTTACTCTACATTGAACCTGCTTTTATTTTTGATAACAAAACAATGAATCAGGTATGAAAAGAAACAAATTGAATATTATGAATAACTGTATTAGGATATATTCAAGTAATACTTTGCTATATTTTCACTAAATAGTTTACAAAACTCTAACAGTGTAGAAAACAGATTCATTAAAGGGAAAGAATTCATTTATATTTGGCCATTCAGTAAAATAATAATGTTTATACAAGTAGAAGAATAAAAAATCCTTATCATTTATTAGGTTGCCAATCGTTGTCACATTGATAGGATGATATAATAATATTCAATTATGATTGTAATCTTATCATAATTGAAATGATTATTTTTATCCAAACATGACTATTTCAAGTAATTGAATGCACTTGAAAATCTTCTGACATATTCACATTAACCATTAAATATAATGTAATCAAGTTATGAATACTCTGACATGTTACTTGATAAAAATTGATAACACTATCCACACAAATGAATATAGGATGTTAACAAAAATGTTTTTTCTTCAAGGACAAAACACATGCACTACAGGAAAATTCTTAAGGCGCTCTAAGAGCGGTGCCTGTGCGAAAGTAGCGATTCACATTGGAGTTGGATTGCTGGAGATTGAATCCATTTGGAAAAACGGTTTTAGGAAGTTTATTCCACATAAACACTGTTCTTCAAATGAAAGAGTTCTTGAATAGTGAAGTTCGAGGTGTACTGAGTTGAACCTGAAACGATGAGCAGCTACAGTCCGTCGCTTATGTCTGATATGTACCGCTCTTGGTGGAATCAAATATGCCAAGTTACTTGAACACTTCCCGTAAAAGTATCTATAAAGAAACAAATCTCCAACCTTTCATCGATGTTCCAGACTATCGAGGTTGCGAGTTATGTCTGCATCTCCAATCAGTCGGATGGCTCTTTTCTGAATGGAATCCAGCAGCTCCAGGCTATATTTAGGGGCAGAGCTCCACACATGAGAACAATACTTCAAAGGTCTGATCTGAGCTTTATGAAGCATCAAAAGTTGCTGAGGTGTGTACAGTTTTCTGGTTCGGAATAGTGTTCCAAGCTTTTCAGAACCAGCCTTTGCAATTCCAGCGACATGATTGTGCCAAGACATATTGGTGTCCATTTTAACCCCCAACAAACTTATCGAAGCAGAAAGCGGAATTGTCTGTCCTGGCATTATTTTATCCGGTTTGGAGATATTCATCTTTTTGGAGTTTTGCTACACTGTAGCTTTTTCAGTTACTGGTACATCAAACTATTCTGCATTGTATTTCATATAACAGTGAAATATATAAAAGACATGATAGAATAGTTTGATGTACCAGTAACTGATGAAGTTACCGTGTAGCGAAACGCATTTTAAATAAAATTCATTGTTAAAATTCTATAATTATTATCATATATGAAATGTATTTAGTCATTACACCTGGCTTTAAAATCCAACAGAAAACACTGCTCTCTCACTAAAACTGCAACACTTCTCCAACCAAATTAGTATCATCAAAATATGAAGTTAACTGTAGTTAGTTGAATAGTATAGTCTACTATATGCAGTAAGAGTTCTAGATGTAAGATCAGTGTTTGTGTTGAATTAAATTTAGACCAGAAATTCAAGTTGTTTCTTTCAGTTGGTTTTTCAACTTTTGAAACTTGGTTTTTTTTCATTACAACTACTGTGAGCACCACAAAATCAATTTGTAA
Organism: Leptinotarsa lineolata; assembly: GCA_015342045.1. NCBI lineage: Eukaryota > Metazoa > Arthropoda > Insecta > Coleoptera > Chrysomelidae > Leptinotarsa > Leptinotarsa lineolata. Next base: position 3,208 of record WOGR01010038.1, on the reverse strand, counting down.
AATGGGCTCACGCTGTATTTTATTTCATCAATTTAATATGGACTTTGAAAATAATATTCAGAAAGGGTTGACAATGTTTCTTTGTGAATATTACAAGTTAGGATTTCCATTGTCTAAAAAGGTGTTAACAGATTTGAAATATATGGTAGAGCAAAAAAAATAAGAATGAAGAAAATATCTTTGAAAATACTAAAGATAATGAACCGAAATGTTCGTTTGAGTTGAAACAAATAATGTCAAAAAAAAGTAAATGTCAAATATATATATTATATAACCAGTAAAAGATAAGACTAGCGTAAATTTAAAAAAGCGTTTTTCCCAAACACCAGAACTGCAATACTCTTCTCGACGCGTGTTTCACCAACCAAGTTGGCATATTCAGGAGATGAAGCAAACTAATTTCTAAAATTGGCATCTATATCTTTCATTTTCCGACACACATCAGTGATTTCAGGTAGAATTTTGCGGGAAAACTTCTCGTGAAAATTGCAATTGTGGAATTGGCGCGATGGTAGTGCGCCCAACTCACGATCGGAAGTTCTCATACCACACCTTGCTATTTCCTGACTTTCAAAAGCATCCAAAAATCTAGTCATGTACCGATCTTAACAATTTCAGATAGTTTCCATTTATTCTATGTCTGTTCTTCAAAGTGTCACTAGATTATGCTGATCTCCGCAATTGGATAAGTGCTGTGTGGTTTTTGAAACGAGTTTTAAGGATTCACTCAGTCTGACCGATTATATTCTTTGTCGCAGTCCCTACAGCTTATTTCATATATCCCCGAATTTTCATTTTAGAACATCTTGTTTTCAGGATTACCTAACATTTCTTGAAGTGAGCAAGAAGTTTTGAAGGATACTTCCACTTTCAACTTTTTAAAAATATCTAATCCATTGGTGTTTCTTGGTTCATACTGAAGGACAATAAATTATGATTGCATGTTTTTTGAAAACTCGAAGATTCTCCCTAAATTAACATTTCCTAATAATCTCATCTACTGTATTTGAAGAATACTTATTGCTGTCAGCTTTGTCCCTGAAAAATTTTTTTTCAATATCAGATCTTTCTTTACTTGTGGGGAACTTAACAAGCCCATGGACAAGAAAGTTTAGCCCTGCTACTTTGTATTGTAGACGAGGGTGTGAACTATCAGGAATATATTTTACAAAAATTAACTAAAAGAACAATTTCTTCAGGCCAGTTTCGACTCACCTACACTGTAAATGGACTGACACCTATCAGAAAACAACTATTCCCCTGGCTAATACCACGAAGGGCGTTGGATTATATCCAACAGGTGTCAGTGCGGGAATCTTCACAGAAGTATTTCCTGCATATGCTGTTGGCGATACAACTCCCGGAATTGATTTTCAATTATAGGAATGGGCACACTTGCAGACCAGTTTCTGACTATTTGGCCTCTCGTCAGTGCAAGGTAGCGGCCATCATCAACCTGAAGTTGATGACATTCCTTAATTAAAAATCGAATTCCTTTCAGAGTATCATTTCTCTAACTAAGCTGAAGTGAACGGCAAACATCAAATTTGTCATCGCTCCATTTGGTAAACAAGATACTAACCAACCTCATCAAAAATTTGCCCAATTCCTCGTAAAGGAAAGAAACCTTGCACTGACGAGAGGCCAAATAGCCCGAAACTGGTCTGCAAGTATGCCCGCTCCTATAATTGAAAATGGATTCCAGCAGTTGTATCGCCTACAGCATATGCAGGAAATACTTCTGTGACGATTCCTGCACTGACACCTGTTGGATATAATCCAATGCCCCTCGTGGTATTAGCCAGGGGAATAGTTGTTTTCTGATAGGTGTCAGTCCATTAACCTACAGTGTAGGTGAGTCGAGACTGACCTGAACAAATTGTTCTTTTAGTTGATTTGATTTACAGCCAGTCTTCAAGTATGCCCACTGAATATATGTGGATATATTAAAAAGTACTGATATTCTTCCTATAGACGTCTTATGAATCACTTTGTTAGCGAGATCTTTCACAAAAAAATTTCCCATAAATTTCTACCCGAAATCATTGACGTGTGTTGGAAAGTGAAAATGTACCTTATTAGATATAAATAGAAAGGAAAAGATTTCAACCCAAGTTACTTCACCACTTCCTATCGTTTTCGGGATATCATTCAGTTATAAATATAGTGTTATTATAAGTACTAGTATTTCCAGATATTTCAATTATTTCGTTCTTTCAGAAGTCTATATTAAATCAGTTCAAATATGAAATAAAATCTAGTGATTGTTTTCAAGTGACATTCTTTTATTGAAACTAGAAAAACTTATCTAAATGTTCTTGATACTGAATAAACAGAAATAAAAATATTGTTATCAGTGCAAATTGAAAACTTAACAAATTCTAATTATAGTGAAGATTAAGAGAACAAAACATTATTTTGAAAAATAAAAAATTTAATGATCGAGAAAAAATTTTTCAAACTCATTTCAAGTTATAAATTTAGTTATGACTCAGCTCTTCTTATATTTCCTAGTAGGATAAACACTTGGCTTATTTTAGGTGTTCTTGCACTTTACACTGGATTATCAGCCTCGTTATGTAGACAACTTACATACTCTACTACACGGTTTGGAATGTATGAAGTAGCTAAGCAAAATATGAACAGTGACTCTTTCTATTCCAAAGTTGCGATAGCAGGAATATCTGGAGCTGCAGGTGGCTTCGTTGGTACACCAGCGGATATGGTGAATGTCAGAATGCAAAATGATATTAAGTTGCCAAAAGAAAAACGACGAAAGTAAGGATGCAGAACCAAAATAGTATATTGCTTTATTAGAAGGAAAAGTTATAGACAGCCTGTGATCCTCGCAAAACTCTTTTTCTTTAAATGAAACGTACTATTTTTCCTTCAAACGTGAAAAATGCAACTCTCAAAAATAAAACATATATCATTTTTTTACATGTAGAAAGGCTCGTGTAACATAGGCTCTGCACGTCCTGCAACAAATATCAACTTAACATAATTTATATTGTATTTGAATTGACAGTGGCTATTCTGCTTGTTATGTTATTAACCATAGGGTATAGTATTTCCAATACCAATTGGAACAGCACAGAGAAGGAACTCCCGCCTCGACGTAGACGTCGGCATATTATTTTTCAGTGGTAGTTTTTCAGTTACTTATTCTTACAATCATAGCAATTGATCACCCCATGAAAAAGTTATC
>WOGR01010037.1:0-11082 GCA_015342045.1 Leptinotarsa lineolata | reverse complement strand
TATGGAAATAATATATAAAATATATAAGAGTATATTTACAATTCTGATTCGGTTCTTGTGGTTGGAAGGAGTACCTGGGGTGGCTGGTCTAAAAGTTGGTCCTAAACAGGCGGTAGAGACTTGTGAACCATTGTGTCAAGGTGAATTTAGAGCTCCCGTGGGAATGCCTCAGTCCTCAAAGGCAGCAGAGACACTCTGACTCAAGATGGATTTAGACCTCGCATGGGAATACCTCTGGACTTTGGTTAGATATAAAACCTCCGTCACCCAGCGAAGAATTCTTGGATTAATTTCAGAAATTTTATAGACTTCATCCCAACTTTCACCAGTGAAGATCATGGCCGTATTATCAGCATAGCACACTATGAGACCGTCACATTTATTAATCTGCGTTATTGCGTTTATGTAAGCAAGAAAAACGACCAGGCCAAGTTCTGTTCTTTGAGGTATACCCACATCAGTTTTTAATGTTGCACTGAGCTTGCTACCAATTTCAATAGTTTGTGTTCGTTGTTTAAAGTAACCCTGCTTCAGTTCCAAAGCATGACCTCTAACAAGATAATTACACAATTTTTTGAGTACTTTTTCAATGAACTTCATCTTGTCTTCTAATTGTTACATCACTAATAAGCTCATTCGGAGCTTCGGTGATTTTTTGTTTTTTCATCTATATTCGTTATGGTTGGTTTGAAAAATAAACTTTATTATTATTATACTCACAATTTCAGCATTTCGAAGTATAAATTATTATCGTCAGTTTGTCCCACGAATAATGGGAGTTGATAAAAAACATGTACAATTCTTCACAAATCCAACAGTATTTTATGATACATGACAATTAATAGACGAAGGATGTATTCCAAATGGCTCCTTAGACTGGGCTCCCCTTGTAAAAAAACCGCCTATTCACAACCGCGTCCTCAATTTGTCGTCAATTTTTCTGCCATTATCCTCAATAAGAAACACAATACCGCCACGCAATCTATATACGGCCGAGAAATTAGCTTTTCTGTACAATAAAAATCCTTATCTGCTTTATGAGCGAGATGAGCGGTAGAGATTTTCGCATAGTAGCGATTCTCACACTAACAAAGACCGCGTCCTCTCGCATATGCATAGTTCAGATCACGTAGCCTTTAACGTCTGTCATTTGTCCGCATAGCGTCACGCCGCACATCATAGAAAGCCGCTTCGATTCGCGTATATCTCACCCCCGCATCTCGCTAGGTGAGCGTGTTAAGGTGCATACACACATTCTCGGACTTCTTACGTCCGTCCGCGGATGATGACAGAGCCTTGACGGGCCATCGGAAAATACAATTCCGAGTGTTTTTCGTCCACTGGACCATGACTTACGATTATATAGTAACCGTTAACATCTTTTACATGAAAAGTACCTCCAGAGGGTAGCGTGGCCCCCAAAAAAATGATAGTAATATTTGGTCCTGAGCAATAATAACGTAGATTGTAGTGAACTGAATTTTGTGCGCTAATACCAAAAAATGAATATCTTCCAGGTATTCATTATAGTCGAGTAGCAAAATTACATTTTTCTTTAGAATTATTCAGACATATAAGTCCTGAAAATCGAAACACCGGTATATTGTCTTTATTCATAATTTGTCTGTAATTGAATTCTCAATTTCGTAATTCACTAAACTATGTTAAATATTGCCGACACATTCAAAATCAGCAATAATGGTTTTTTAGAAAACGAACTGCAGAGAAAATTTGAATCATCGCCCGATCAGTCTGCTGTCTTCGGCGGCGAAGCTGGCTGAAAGAGTCATCCTCAACGAAGAAGTTGAGGACCAAAATGTTCTACCTAACGGAGAGAACACTCCACTAAGTTACAGGCCTTGGGACTGGTCGAAAACTCCGTAACAGATTTAAACAAGAACAAGAAAGTGCATATCGTTCTATTAGACATCTTTAAGGCCTTCGACCGAGTATGGCATGAAGGCCTCGGCACAAGTTATTCGCGTTTGACCTGCCTCGGGACTTGATCCGGTGGATTGGGTCTTTCCTGAAAGACAGAACATTTCAAGTAAGAGTAGAGGGTTCTCTATCTGTGTTTCTCATGTCCTCCATTAACGTATGAATAGCTTATTCATCCCACACACCCCAGCCAGGCAGGGGTTTCACCGTGATGGGCGGCACGGATGTCTGAGGTCTTTTTGCCGTCAACCTCAACCCCCACTCTGTCAAACACCCATCTGTCCCTCTGACAGAAAACAGCCGAAAAGGCAGGGGAGCTAGGCTCCAGCCTGAACAAAACCAAGATGGCAATCAAGTGATAAGACTTTCTACGATGAAGGCGCTTGGTGCCACTGAGTGACACTGATCACCCTATTTGGGTGATCTTTTCCCCCGCAAGGGTATTTTAACGACCCCCACTTCACGGCAAATCCAAACTGACTAATCGAATACTAATAAGCACCGTTCTGCATAGTATTTATAAAAATTAAGTGACAACAATGTGCATTTTCTATAAATTGGTAAAAAAGTCGACAGTTCACTGTTTCTCCAAAAGTCTCATCGGATTCCTCCTGCAGGGATCCAAGTCTAGTTCTGCCCCCAGACCTCTTGGCATGCGATGCAACTTGCGTGAAAATGAGCGAACAAATTAATGTCCGTTGATTATCAGCGGCCATTCCGTTTTCGTGTTACTCGATACAGATTTCTGTTATTTGATAAGACGGGACATTTAATGGTCGATTTTTTCAGGTAGCATCGCCCGAATTTATATGTATTACCCAAACCGGGTTGGTAACGGTGGTATTTTCGAGTGTCACAACTTTTCACTCTTGGAATGTTGAAATACTCTTTAAATAAATGACGGTAACTTATAAATGCGTCAAATTCAACGTGAAAAATTTGTTAATTATATAGACACTTACCGCGGCTTGGCATTCGGTTGAATGTCGCCGGTAGAATTTATGATAAATTAGCGGGAAATTCAATATACGAATATTCTGACAGGTAGAACTAAAATAAGAATCTGGATTGGATTCAAAAGGCGGAATGCCAAGCTTGTATGCGAATTTCCAAATTCAAACCGATGTCAAACTTCGCTGAAGTGATAAAACTAGAAATATTCTTTAATATACGAGGTAATTCTCATGAGAAATTAACGGAACACGGACTATAACCGTTATCAACAAAAATTAAACCTGATGAATATTCAAGTATGTCAAAAAAGATTTAGATGGGTTGTAAAGGTAGAATCTTCTCGCCTAGCGTTAGCCTACGGAAGTGCAAAAGAGCTATATATTATTATTATTTGTTTATTTCGGAATTAATCTCGAAATTTCAACTACAAACTCAAAACTTCAGCTTTAATCTCGCCATTTTAGCTGCAAACTTTGAAGAGTATATCGAGGTGACATACATACATATAAGAAAATAAATATTTCAAAATAAAATTTCGAAATATTCATCTTTCCAAACTACCTACACCGTGGGTCCTGGTGAATGCCCGCCGGAAAACAACTACTTCCGCGGCTAATACTGTGCAGGATATTGAATTATATCCGACAGACATTCACGCAAGATACGTCACAGAGGTCAGCGTCCTACTGCTGGATGAACAAGAAACATCTGCGATTTGACTGACTATTACGAGGAAAACGTATTCAAAAAACACTTTATTGTGTGATTTTCACTAAACAGTTTTACAAAAACGCAACACGCCGTACAGTGGTTCCTTCGGGCGTATCTTCACTAACTAACTTATTCTACATAGTCAATGCTTTATATAACTAACTTTACAATTGGAAGTACCGAGAATCTGAGAAATGACCCCACAACTAGGTACCAGAAAAAGGTAAAAGAAACCCTGAAGACGATAGAGTTGGTTATGAATGGAAGTGAGAAATGTAAAGCTTGATCATGAATTCACAACTACCCAAACTGTATTCTCTTATTAAATTACACAAACCAATTACCCCATTAGACCTATGGTGTCAATTCAAACCTATACCAATTTCAATCCGCGATTCAGTTTAAACAACTCTTATCAGTTAGTGAATAATATTGAAAACTTAATTCTGCCTGATAATGCAAAATTAATATCGTTCGACTTCCGAAATTTATTTCCTAGTATTCCGCCTATTGAAACAATTGGACTGGTGGAGCGTCTCTTAGACAAAAACCACGTAAATCCACTAATAAAACAGGAAATTTTAGATCTACTTATTGTTTGTCTCTCCCAAAATTACTTCCAATTTGACGAAAAATTTTATTCATGCAGTGAAGGACTATTAATGGGGAACCTTTTGAGTCCTTTGCTAGTTGAAATTTTTATGGATAACCAAGAGTATGAAATCCGTAATAATCAGATAACTAAGAGTTTCTTGTACTGGTACAGATACGTAGATGATATCGTAGTCTGTTTCACGGGCAGAGATAGGCAATTAGACAAGTTTGGTGAATATGTCAATTCTATCCACCCGTCAATAAAATTCACCATTGAGAAGGAGGTAAATAATTCAATAAATTACCTTGACTTAACCATCATGAGAAATAACAATAAAAATGATTTTGCAATTTTCCACAAACCATCCTACACGGACATTATCATACATAATTCCTCTACACATCCTTACCAGCATAAAGTAGTTGCATTCAATAGTATGCTTCACAGACTATTGAATATTCCACTGTCTGAGAGTAATTTCCAGACAAAGCTTGAGTTTGATCAAATAAATCGCGGTCAACAACGGTTATAAGGTAGATTATAGACTCCATTCTTTCCAAAAAACTACAAAAGCAAGCAATAGACCAGGTCTACCCAAATTTGATATGCGATAACGTCAGTCATAGAACATTATCATATTTGGGTGAACCCACCAAATATGCCCGTTTTTTGAAATAAGAAATCGTGAACGTAGCTTACAGAACGAATAATAGTCTAAGTAAGTTTATTTAAAACAATAAAGACAAAACTTTGTTGTCGGATAGATCAGGAGTGTACGAGTTGACTTGTGGCTCCTGCCCAAAACTGTTTATTGGCCAAACAGGGAGAACATTTTCCCAAAGAATCAAAGAATATAGAAGTAGTTTTGTGAATAGAAAGACCCTTTCTACATTTGGAAACAATCTTTAAGCATTAGGACAAGAGTTCAATCAAGAATACGACGTGTTATATTTACGAGGGAAAAGTTTGAAACTTAATCTTCTAGAATATTCAGAAATCAATAGATTCAAGAATTCAGTTATTTCACTGAACGACCAATTAGAATTAAATAACTCCCCGTTACTAAATACGTTTTCACGTGTGGAAACTGGTACATAAACTCTGGTAATTCAATTCATTACAAACTTAGGTACACATGAAATATTAAATGACCAGGTATATCTCAGGTACTTGGAATTCAGGTACTTCAAATTGTAAAGTTGTCTAAAGCATTGTTTATGTAGAATAAGTTAGTAAGTTGGTGAAGACACGCCCGAAGAAGCCATGGTATGGCGAAACACGTGTTGCGTTTTTGTAAAACTGTTTAGTGAAAATCTCACAATGAAGTGTTTTTTGAACACGTTAAAATTGGAATTATCATTATATTTCAACTTCTGTGGGAGCAATTTCTCACTAGTGACCTCCCGTGGGTTGAAATTACCCATTTTTTTACTGTCGTTACTATCCGTTGATAGAACGAAGTGAATTGAAACAAAAATTTTCATTCCAGTTTCATTTTTCATTTCTATCCCGCCCTGAATTTTTTAGGTGTTTATTATTTCCTTATCGTGTTTACTTTCTCAGTATAACCATAATGTAATAAATGGATACGCCCATATCGGCATTATATATATTACTTTCACAGGCAAAAATTCATATTGGACCATACGGTAATCGTATATTGGAATTATCTGTATGTATGCGAAACTGTAATAATACTTATATGAACTGCCAGCAGATGCTTGAATCTTAATCATTAGTATAGCTATGATATTTTAATGGCTGTCATCATGGAACTGTGCAAAATCATGTAGAATACTTTATATAACTCATTCGTCTATTACTACTACTAGACGTTTAATTTTTGGTAAAAACAACTCCTGAAAACTCCGAACAATTTGAAGAGGGGATAATGTTCCTTACTTTCAGTAACTCGAAAGTGGAAAAATATTTTTATAAAAATATGTTGTACACTGAACTATATTTTTTTCATCGTTATAGTCAATGTTCATACTGTCAAGAATTAAAAAAAACTTTGAATACAATTTAAAGTTCTTTCTCATTTCCAAATCAATTATTCAAATTTGGAAATTACTAAGTAATGATTTGATTACAAATTGTCAGTTCAATATTTTATTTCATTTATTCGTCGCATATCATGTTGATCTAACAGTTGTATTTATTTCCTGCAATTTCCGAGTTCAATTTTTGTCACAGAATCAGGTTTCAAGTTTAATTTCGGGTCATCGCAATAATTTTATATAGTCGTTGAGAATTGTCAGCGAAATAATAAATATGACGGAAGAATAAATATTGTTATAGAATTTATCATTGTTATCTGATTGCACCCTGTATATCGTTTTTTGTTGACATTTGTTAGTAGTGATCAAGGTTGATGTGAGAATATAAGATTTGTTGAAAAAGAATATAAGAAATAAAGTTGTTGAAAGACGTCTGACTTTTCTGAAAGAACATAAAATTTCGTTCTTCGACCCGGAATAAATAATAATTCACAGGTAATTCGAAAACAAATATATTTCATGAATATGGAATACTGTTTTCTAATTAAGGCTTTTCGTTACCAGTTTCTGTCCCCAGTCCCCATTTGGAGCATTTCTCTTCAACAATGGTTTCCTAGACACAAATCTTCCTAATAATGTGAGTAATATTTTTGATATTTTTTTGAACTAGTAAGTCCAAAAGTGTTTCAGAGACAAGCATCCTATTTTGGAGCATTTCAATCACTTGTTTTTAGTTTTCCTTTCAGTTTTATTTAGTTTTCCTCAACATCAGAGTGACGTTAATATATACAATACAAAACTCAGTAATCCTCTCGCTGCCAAACTAAGTCGTACATTTTGAATTCATTTTGGTTTTTAGTCAATTTTTCCCAAAAAAACCCCAGTAAACCATACGTAACCATCTGGCTTCCAGTATGTTACTATCAAAAAGCTCACATACATGAAATGCATATCTGTAAACTGAGAATTGGTATAATGTTCAGACAAAGAGGAAACTTTAGAAACTGTTTTTGAGATTTTGAAAAAATCTTTTGTTTGTACATAAGGCAATGAATAAAACACAAATCCGAAGTCAAATTGCGGGGCTCTCCCTTCATTCCAAAATTATATCTCCTCAAAAGTCGAAAGAGTGTCAGATTCCAACTTCTTGTTTGTACCAAAATTCATCGGGATATACATTACTTTTTCCACTTAAAACGCATATTTTTCGTCAGGGTCGTTTTCTGGTAGTTAAATTGACATATTTCGGGTAAAAAGTTCTAATTGGTACGAGTGCTTCGCTCGAATATAATAACATAATTAGAGTTGAAACTGGAATCTTTAACGCAGAATAAATCCAAAACAAGCACTTTTCCGAATCACCAGGACTGCAATACTCTAGTTTTTCAAGCTTCAACCATCCGGAGTCATCAAAACTACTACTAATGTGATCAAATTTACGTCCAAAGAGATATCTTAAACAAGAGTTTTGCATTCTTTGGAAGAGAAGAGAGTCGATTAATTAAATTGGAATTATTTTTATGGTTTGCTTTGAAAATATCATCAGTTATGGAGAGGAGGGAAGAAGTAGTACTATGTTGAGAACGAAACCCAGAGTGAACGATAGTTATGATATTGTAAAAACTAAAAAATTCCATCATCTGATTTTTGAAAATCAGTTTTGGCGTTTTAGACAAGGAAGGTAAGATAATAATGGGCCTAAGACCAGAATAATGTGTCGGAGAGTTACACTTTGCCAAGGGAATCACAAGTGCATGTTTCCAAAGAATAGGAAAACTCGAGGTCGTGATACACGAATTTATTAAAAAGGTGATATATTCCAACAGATGTGTTTTCACCAAACGAGTCATTCGAAGTGAGATAGTGTCCGAACCTACAGCGCTGCTCCTGATTTCGTTCAGAAACTTCTGTACGGTTTGTTTGTCAACGGGAGAGAATCTGAAAGAATATGCAGTCTTCTTAGTTTGGAACTTTTCAAGAAGCGATAATTGAAATTGTGTTTTGTCGGGGAGGGATTCATTGCAAAAGAACTTAGATATCATCTAAGTTTTTCAGGTTTGCTTCATTTTGCCTTGGCATCTTTCTTCAAAAGAACAAATTGAAGACAGGCTTTTTTCTCCCGGCGAATAGAAGATCACTTATAGTTCCTCAGTTCTTTATAGCTATTCCATGCTGCAATGGTTTCAGTTTGCTTATGTTCACGCGCGGTCCCTTAAAGATATCATCTATTGGATATTGTGCGTCAACCAAGATGCGGGTGGCTCAGTAACTCTGATTTTCCGGAAAGTAGCATGGAGATCAAATAATGAGGTTATCGTTGAATGTTATTACCATATCGTTCAGTGCCGAAATTTTCAATAGTGCACGAAATGGCCATATGATCAGAGATTTCTTGAATATCAGCAATATTCACATCAGATTTCAGGATGAGAAATAATCAGAAGATTAAGTAAAGTTCGACTTCGAGTGGTAACTATAGTTGGAGAAGTAATTAACTGGAAGAAGTTAAAGGTCGAAAGAAATTGATGAACGAGATCGGATCGGTTATGGATTGATAAAAGATTGATATTCAAGTCACTCGCCCTTATGAAGTAGTCACTCGCAGGTAAAAGATTAGAAATTGTTTCTTCTAATTCATTGAAACATGTTAAAATATTAGACTTAGGTGGATGTTACAATATTCCGAAACATATGTTTTTTTTCCCGCCGAATTTACTGAGATCCAGAGTTGTTCAAGCCCTAGATTAACTTAATGAAAGGCAACATTATAGTTTAAAGTGTTCTTAGTACACATAGCTACGCCGCCCCCTATACCACCTTTATCGGCTCTGAAGATATGATAAGAATGTTGATAGCTGAGTTGAGACACCTTTCGCTTATACCGTAGATATGGATTTCATGGTTCTCTAGAAGAGTCTTGAGACAGTCAAGTCCAGTGAACACAGACCTAACATTCAGATGAACAAAATTTACATATGCAGCCATGAATGATTACAAGAAAAATTAAAAAAAGTGATAGAGTATTATGAAAGAGGAGTATGTAAAACAATTAGAAGATATACCTAGGTTTCGTTCTCCTGCTACGTCGTTCCTAGCTTCCTCACCCATATTTATCGTCAGTGGATCGCTTTTTATTTCTTTAACGCTATACGCTTTGTTGTCAGCTAATAACTTGCCTTTCACGATTTTTGCTTCAATTTGATTTTCCAATACAAGCTCCCAGCAATCTTTTCTTCGGTGAGATCGTTACTAATATAAACACACATTCTTCAGTATATCACTTTTTATTTTGTTATGAAGTAATTCAAGGAGAATTGGCCTCACTTTCTAAGTTTCCAAGACGAATGATGTTTCTGACGTGGGATTCTTCAATTTCGATATTGATCCTTTTATGAATGAATCTGATAGTAACTCGGAAGTATTTTCTTTATCATTTTCTATAAATCCATGAATAAGAATATTGTTTTCCAATTTCTTCATCTATTTCATGAACTTTCCTCAACGTCAAAATTTCAGTCGTAATTTCATCATTTTGCCTTTTTATCTCAATGTTTTGAGCAGTGACTTTCTTCATTTCATAATTCTATGTGCGTAATGTATATTGAATTTACGGTAAAAATACTGAAAGTAGTAATTTCTAGTCAGGAGGTAAAAAGTGCAACTGATAAGCTACGAAGTTTTCATACGTGGTTGTGAGTGAGAATCAGAATCAGGAAATAATTCGAAACATGTAGTTCTTACATATCACAATATATTCGGTCAAGAAGATTCTGAATTGTTCCACAGAAAGAATAAAATATATTTTTCAAATATGTCTTACGTTGTAGGACATTGAATTTTTATCCTGAAATGTTGAAAAATTTACAAAGATACACAAAAAATATGTACTGAACGTCAATGTAACATCATAAAAATATATCAGCAAAACATCAAAACATCAAAAGTATTTTTGCATCTTGCAATGAAAAAATTGAAATCTGAACATTCAAACTAGTTCTCCAACAAGATTGGTGGACCAATAACAGTATTATATATGGTATCAATTTATTTTCACTACACGTTTCCCTTTGACCATGTAAAGTCATTTCCTACCTGAATTCTTCGTTTCTACCAATAATTATTTCATTTAGAGGCTTCTAAAAATTTAACTTTAATCAGTTGTATTTTGAGACTTTCCCTCAGAAATAACAAAATTTTTATAGCTTGACACAAAATGCTTCAAGAAAACTAATCGCAGGGTTACTAACAGAAGACACCTGAACAAAATGGTTCTATATACCAGTGACCTTAACTGTATGCAGGGCATCAAAGGCAGACATAGCTCGTTATATTTCATGGGGATGTGACTTATCAAATCACAGAAGACAAGCAACTTCTGAACAACCCAAACTGAGCCAAGAAAAATATGAGAAACGTATAACGAAGGATCTGAACAAACTAGTTGGGAGACTGTTGCAATTGCTGTTATGAACTGATGTGAGAAAAACGCAATGAGCCAAGAATCTGCAGTGTTTTTCTAAGATTTGGAAGATAGTCAATATCAGTATCACAAAGTTAATATAAATACATATTAAGTAAACGATGTAGATGTAGACTAGTCTATTCCTAGCAGTCTGAGGTCACCTAAGCTGAGCTTGTATTGTGTCCTTTAGGCTGCTAAATTTCATCTGAACACAAATGATATAGGTACTAATGTACTAATGGTAACTAAAGAGGTAACTCAGTTTTAGAAAACAGTTTTGGTAGAGACATATCGGAATTGATTTGAATATACACACATATACAGGCTGATTCACGGTGGATGGCACATTAGACGTTTCTGGTGAACCAGACAACGGATCACTTTGAAAATTTAATGGAGGGCATATTCGGACATTCTCTAGC
>WOGR01010036.1:0-11084 GCA_015342045.1 Leptinotarsa lineolata | reverse complement strand
CCATTTTTAGCTATTCTTTTAAATTTCAATTATATTGTTTATTTCAGGGATTTCAAATCATTTTACAAATTTTTAGACAATGGAAGTCCGAACTGCTGAAATTCACCACGAAACATTGTCATTCACCTTCAAACAAACGTAGGAAATAATTATAAAGTAATATTAGCACTTGCATACTGTACACGGCGTAAATTTTCACAATTTGTAAAATTGTTATATATTGAATTAAAAATTGAAATCATTCTAAAACATGAACCAACCACAAGACCGCCAAAATTTTCAATCACCCAGGAACTTTTTTTAGAAAAATCCATAACTAAAAGTTTTCAATACAGTGCCGACATTTTAACGGATACTTCCTAACCTATGATAAAATTTGAAATTTCTAAGGGATAATCAGTTCACAATCCAAGATAATTGGAATTGAAGAGGGGGAAAGAAATATTTTTGGGGGGAGAAAAATACGATGAACAATCTTCCATGTGTTAACAATAAAATCTTTCAGACTACTTCAAAGATTCCACCCGAGCTTCAACCAGATACTACGCCTGTCCTCATAATTGAACCTGAACCAACTCAACCTATCATTACTTTGCCTGTCAACCCCATTGAACCTCGAGTAAATTCGTCGATTCAACAGTGGGGTAATGTTAGGATTGTCACTCCTACAAGGATTAATGTTGCACCTATCCCAGACCCACTTACTCCGGAGCAACAGAGACAACAAGCCATGAATGCCAAGTATCAATTCTCTACATATGAGGACGACAATATCGAAGGTTCCTTCCTCTCCAGAGCTGAAGAGAGAAGCGGACTCAAAGTAAAAGGACAGTACGAATATGACGATGGATTTGTCCACCGAACAGTGTATTATGAAGCCGATGAAAATGGATACAGGATTGTTAGGTAAGCACATTAGTTTATTAGTACTGAAGCGCCATGATAGAACGTTGAAAATAAGATAATGCATTGGTCAGACTGCCAGATTATTAAAAGATAGAATATCTGAACACAAAAGTGATTGCAGACTTCATCCAAAAAGATGTGCCCTTAGTGTAGTGAGCATGTTTATGAGAATGGACATGTAATGGATTTCAACTCAATAAAATTTTTGACGAAAGAGAAAAATGTTTCTGAAATATTATTCCTTGAAATGACTTACATTTCGCAATCACAAAATTGTTTAAATTAAAAACTGACTTAAAACATTCAAGTGAAATATATTCATATTTTTTATAGATGAAAATTTGAATTCATTCAATGACAATAATTTATTTCAACTCATCTTAATATATAAAATTAAAATATAAAAAAAGAAAAAAAATACTTAATTCATTCATAATAGTACAATTTTTTTCCTCTGAAAGCAACTATAACTCTTAGATTAATTGCACTAGCTGCGAATGCCAAGTCTACTTCTTCTAATAATTTTAATAAATTGACAAGTGAATTTAAATTAGGATGTCTTGTATATGTATAGTTGTTCTTTGTTTTTATCGTGATTACAACATTCATATTTTGATTTTAACTCTAACTCAAATCCAAACTCGTCATTTGCCAATTTCACTCTCGCCACAACAAAATTATCGGTTGTATTTTAACGTTTGGCCACCAATTTTCAGATAACTGTGTTTCATATCTAACAGGTTCTTCAGTGAAACTACAATAACTGTGATTTTAGAAACACCAAATCACTTTTCAAGTCACTTTTGGAACATATTTTCAATATTCGATAACGTAACATGTTTCTGTCAATTCACTAAACGATACCAACTATACATAACTTCCGTCGCATATTTTTCTATAAGAAACTCTCATATCATCCTGAAAGTAGCGTATAATGAAAATCATTTATTTTTCAATCAAGATGTGGACTGTGTCCGTTCAAGCTTGGCAGCATGTTTGCGGAACCAATAGTACAATGATTTATCCAATCAGGTTGTTGCCTATTGAAGCGCATAGAAGTCCGGGTCCGGGCCCGGAGTTGCTCGAGTGTGAAATGAGTCGGGCTCCGGTTATATCGGTTGGGTCGGCGAGGCAGGCAGCGGCCCATCCGACGTCAGGGTGGATATATACTCGTATGCGTAGATGGGAATTATACATTATAAGGATTATACGATCGCTAACGAGGCGAAGAATTTAAATTTGAAATTTGTCTGATTTTGAACGGTAATGGGCTTGATTATTATGAAGGATAAATGTATCAATTATCTAGACTTCGTCAAATTATTTGTTATATTAATGAACTTTTCACCATAGTCCGAATAATTCACAATTTAGTAGTTGTTCTGAAAATTTTGAATTTATACAAGTGGGAAGTTTCAGTTTTTGGGCATAGATTGACTGATGGAATTTTGTTTATCTTTAACAATGAACTTTTTTCATGAAGAATATAGTTTTGTTTGTTTGTGATAGATAAACACAAATGCTACTTAACAGATATGAAAAATAATTTCACCCATAGAAAATGAGTATTCTATTTTATATTGAAAAAAGTTAGGGTTCACTGCGAAAATTGGAATAATGTATCCCAAGGGATCAAAAATGTGTTTATAAAAGTCAATCATTTGGTGAGTGCACCGGGGTAAGTCTATGTTCAAAAGAGAGAGAATAAAAAATGAAAAATACCCCTAGGTAGACATACACGTTGGTAAATCAAGTCATCAATCTGATTCTTTGTAATTTTGGAAAAATGAAAGTTTGAAGGTTTTTGAGAATTTTCATGCGGGTTTCTTTCTTCAAGATTTGACCGCTATTCTGCTTGGCCTAGTTCATGAATGCTTCTGACTAGAAAAGAGGAGAGCCAAATTCGAATCCCCGACGAGTCCCATTTCTCAATAAAGTTTTTTTAAGATATCGTGAATCTAATCCTTCTTTTTTTTCATGTGCTAGACCATATCCGAATGACTCGACTTCATTTCGAAGGTACACATAAAAGTTAAATTGAACTACTTCAATTTCATTTTGTTTTTTTGTTGGTTTAGTTTCCTCATTCTGCTAGGATCTCGAAGAGTATTTTTATTTACATAGGTTTTCCTCTAGCATTCGATATCAAATATAACGGGTTCAAACTTTCGGTATTAGATTACTCTGGAAATTGTTGTATAGAACTTTTATATTTTACTCTCTTACTTCTGGGCTAGTTTCGAATCTTGAATTTTACTCCAAGTTTCTACAACTTTACATATTCACTCACCATGTGCCATGCATCTTCTAACTGTTCAGGAAGTATAAGCGCGTATTCCGCATCAATAACGTTTCTTCAACGATTCGAATTATTATCAAGGAGAGTTCAACAACAGGAAACTGAATCACATATTTCTTACTCTTATCTTTTTTTACATACAGGGTGTAACTCATTTCATCAGTTCGGACTTCCATTGCCTAATATTGTGTAGAATCATTTTGAAATCCCTGAAATAACCAATACAATTGAAAATTGAAAAAATAGCTGAAAATATCGAATATATTGAGCAAAAAAAACCTGAAATATATTCATAGTGGAATAAAATACAAGTAAAAAATTGAACAACTTAAACAAAAAATAAATTAATACAATTAAAAATTAAGCGATTTCAAACCACGTTACTTCATGACGTTTAAATTGTTGTATCCCCAATCGTCTTTGGGTGATGAATGGTAGCTCCGCTATTCCTGATTTGCTGGTTTCGCCTCGCAGAGTATGTTTGGACTCATCAACATAACATCGAGTGGTCCCAATCTGAGATCATTCACAAGGAGGAATACTGGTTTAGAAGGCAATTCAAAGAAACCGTATATATGCTGTCCAACCACATATTCAGCCAAGCTAGCATAGAGATACGCAACGTATGGAAACCCATAATCAAGGAAAAAATGGCCAACTCCCGCCAAACGGTCATCTCCCGCTAAACCGGTGAAGCGGAGAGAGGAGATAAGTGATAAGTGAAAGGACTCAAAAGACCCATAAATAGTCATCTCTCGGAGGAATCAGTCCAGTCATCACCCGAAGGCGATTGTGGATACTAACAATCGAAACGTCGTGAAGTAACGTGGTTTGAAATATCTCAATTTGTAATTGTATTGATTTATTTTTTGTTTTAATTGATCAATTTTTTACTTGTATTTCATTTCACTGTGAATTCATTTCAGGTTTTTTTGTCTAATATATTTGCCTTTTTCAGCTATTCGAAAAAATCGTGTAATTCAATGTTAATATGAAAATAGCTGCTTCAGAAGACCTTTTTCTTTCATTTTGTATCTGGAAGTTACTTCTTTGAATGATCTACACATCTATGTTTAGAGTTACTCCTTTTAAAAATGATTGCTTCCTTTCTTTCTTTGGAAGATTCCCACATTTTTTGTATCAAGATGAAGTAGTAGAAAGCCAAAAACTTTCTTTCCCAAAAATTTAATCACTCCTAATAAAATATAACCCCTTCAATTTAAAAAATAAATTGATATAATTGAAAATTAGGCGATTTCAAACCACGTTACTTTACGACATTTCGATTGTTAGTATCCACAATCGTCTTCGGGTGATGACAAAAATATTATTCTGTATTTTATTGTACGTTTGAAACTTTATCATGATTTTTTCACCTTACGTAGGTAGATAGCATGGAACTGTTCAAAGAATATTGTCCGATATCTAATAATCACTTTAAATAGATTAATATACTCAAAAAACTCATAAAACTTAATTGGAAATAATTCATACATGTCGCTGTAGGTTTTGATGAACCTGTATGAATTGAATATCGTATCAGTATTTTAATACAAGAAATATTATGTGTCTGATCATTAATTGAATTTTTTCAATAATGGACTACCCTGTAATTGCCTATAATTGACATTGGCACTGGCACATGTAATGTTCAGAGATGAATCTTATTAGAATTTTTTCATCTCATTTTCAAAATGTTATAAAAGACAACGAGCATATATGAGTTTCAACATTCCTTATCTTGAAAACTGCGGGATCTTTTGTTGGTTAGCATAAGTTCGGTTTCGGCTTTCTACTTCTCCATCTTATTACAAAAACATATTGGAATCTTCCAAAGAAAGGAAGGAAGCAATCAATTTCAGAAAGCCTTCTCGAAACAGCTACTTTCATATAAACATTGAATTATACGAAATGAAAATACTTTCCAAACAAATACTTTTATATGAACACTGACTTATACAAAAACATTCTTCTCTATTCAGTTTGTATTCCAAACATTCGTTATTGAATTGAATCAGATATC
Source organism: Leptinotarsa lineolata (assembly GCA_015342045.1). NCBI lineage: Eukaryota > Metazoa > Arthropoda > Insecta > Coleoptera > Chrysomelidae > Leptinotarsa > Leptinotarsa lineolata. Next base: position 5,856 of record WOGR01010036.1, on the reverse strand, counting down.
ATTCACAGGATTCTTCCACAATATAGTAAATGAAAGAGGTAAAATTTCACTTACATAGAACACTGTCATCCTTACTCGTAGACATCCGATGTTTCTCCGTAAGACATTTGCCTTTTCAGCTCTTCAGTACCAAATCTGGATAACATTATAAGAAAAAACACTTAATTCATTCATAAAATCACGACGTTATGTCACAGATGGAGAAGTAGGAATTTTTTTCCAAAAATTAACCTTTCCTAAAATTATACCCCTTTTTGTTTAAACGGTCTAGTATTCCGAAATTCTTTTCAAGCTAATTTCAGCACATTTTCCATAATCATATTTGTCGATTTCATTTTCACATAGATAACTGGTTATATTCAAGTGAAGCTTCAGTAAAATTTGGTTTGGAAATTTAAAAGTTTGACTTACGAATTTGAAAATACAAATGATTGTTTTTTGAGAGAATCATATCGTCATGAACGGAAACGAGTAGCAGCTATTTTGCTGAAATCGTAAAATATCTCATTATGATCTCACTGTTTTTCAGCTGTTTTCAGAACGTTAGATTGGATATTTGAAATAGTGTATATTTTTGTTCAAAGATCTTGAATATGACATATTCTTTCATTTTCAGCATTTCAAAGTATTCTGTAATATACCGGGATATTGTAGAATGTTGTGGAATGTTCGGAAATGGTTTGGAACGTTTGGGAACAGGTCTTTGTAAATCATTCCAGAACAGTTGAATACTGTGGAATGTTTTGGAATATTATGGACCATTCGAATAATTTTTTATTAGTGGGGCAATCCATAAATTTACCCCAACTACCACACAATATCATATCAATATTCAGTTCAGCAATGCAGGTTTTCACAACACCTTTGACCCAGTGTTGGTAATTGTTTGGCTCTAACTGCTATCACTTAGCTAAACTTAGTGACGTACTCACGGAATTAAGGCAGTCTGCAATGTTTATCCTGTCTGTCAGGAGAGTCTAAAAGATCAGACCGGTCTTCTAACCGGAATTATTATTTTTTGGAATGTATTCTCTAGAACAGCAAAGAGATCTCTCGATCTAGATCAAATCACACATCCAATCCTGGATTAATGCATTCGTGTTCGTGAATGGGGCTTCGTATTCGAATGACGTATCAACCTCCGGCACTCGAAGACCTAATCAGAACAATGAACAATTATTGCCGGTACTTGAAAGGATGACGCCGACTAATAATGTGACGGTATTTGTTCGGAACAAGCATCGAGCACGGTGGCAATATCAGAACCTTGGTGAATACTAGAGCTCAAGCGGAAGTAATTATTGATTTCATTCGTGTTGTCAGCCGATATTTTCACGCTTTATTGCTTTTTCTTTGTGGCATACTGCATATATGTGCGGTCTCCTGTTAGCCAATCGCGTTCCTTTGTATGGTGGGTCCTTTGTCGACGTTATCTGATACATATTGGGTGTTTTGAAAAATCATCACTTTCCCTGACATAGGACCCGTTTGTCCGAACATCCATTATTTGGAGGAACATCTGAATGAATATATCGGTGTAGGTTATCCTTCAAAAGGTTTTGTTGATGTTTGTCCATCCATTTCCATTTTCACATCGACTATATTTCAATGTTTTCAATCAATTAGGTACCATTTATGATGCTTCTAGGTAAAATTATTGAATACTTTTCCATATAAATCATATTTCCACTGGAGGCATCAGGTAGATAGAGACAGAAAATAATTAAAGAATATAGGAATGTAGGCTTTCACGGCTGGCGTCAATGTTTTGGTTGGTTTCCAGGCTTTGCCGTGGTTATTGTATATTCAGTTAACTAATTTAGTGATCCAATAATTTTTCTGAAAATAAAGTTGATTGGGTAACAGGATCAATTTCTTGTTATAAAAAAAATTGTTTTCTTGCCGAAGTTTCGATTTCAATTAAATTCTTCCTCAGGGCTCAAACAGTAGTTTTTACTATTATCAAAACCATCAGACATAATAAATACATTTAAAAGCCACTCGTTTATCTCAAATAAAGCCACTCGTTTGTTTCACGTCGTTTTGTGTTGGTCTTGTCTCGAAATTGTTGCAATGTTTTTTTATTTTCTTTTAAATGTATTTATTATGTCTGATGGTTTCAATAAGAGTAATATCACCACGGAAAAACAACTTTTTGAGCCCTGAGGAAGAATTTAATTAAATTCGAAACGTCGGCAAGAAACCAATTGAAAAAAGAAATTGATGCTGTTACCCAACCAACTTTTTTTCAGTTGATACGTCAAGAAGAGTACTTCGACTACGCTACTGGAGATGACTGCCGCAGTTGCAGTTGGAACGTTTGGAGATTACCAAAGATAACCAAAGAAGAACACGGCAAAATCCGGAAACCAACCAAAACAATGAAAGATTAGTAATGAAACTATATTTGAGGTGACTTTCCATGCCATTATGGTGAAATTTATAAGATATTATGAATGGGCTAACCCGTTACTTGAAAATTAATAACACTATCCATAATCAATAATAATTATTAGATATTTTTACGAACTATCGTTTTCACTAATATTACGCCTATGCGTAGATTCTTCTTAATGTAGTACACTTATTCACTTTCAATAAAGTCGTGTAATGACGCAAACTGACACTGAACTTCAATTAAATTTTCCTAGCTCTCAAACTATTCCGCACTAATACTAATCGAATACCTCACAACTCGACATTCTCTAGTATCTGTATCACAATTGAACATTCTTGTATATTTACGATCGCATTCTAGTATTATTGCGATGTTTTCGACTCTCACGAACTTGCCGATATGACATCAGGCACGCTGCATGTCAAAATTGTTCTAGTGGTGGTTCTTTCGTTCACTCGCTTTGCTATAAGTGTGACAATATTTTTTCACCCCTTTGAAATGGAAAAATATGAAGGCAAATTACTGAATTCACAGACTTCACGTTTGAGATGATTTCGCGAAAATGTTACCACTTCAATGAGAAAGTTTCACTGACAAAATACCACTTTTCATCAATACATACCACTTTCAGAAAGAAATAGAAACGATCATAATCCAAACGGATAACCGTATTCATCAAAAAACAGGTGTGCCCTCAGAAGGGATTGGATGAATTGGTGGTTTCGGCGTGTTATCAGGACAAAATCTGAAATTAGTTTTCTATGGAATGTTGTTCCCATCACCAGGCATTACTCGTTCAGATTATATCATTCATTTCTGTCACTTTTTGATAGTGCGTCATTATGTGTGTTTTGGAGTGCAGTTTTGAGTTATTGAATGAATAATAACATTGAAATTGTATAATTTTATGTTCTGTTGAGAAATTCATCAGAAAGTTTTTATTACGTTTGCAGTGACAGCCATACATTATTCATTACCATAAATTTTTTGTTGCATATCAAATATGACATCGTGTGTTGACTTCGCATAGCTAATGTTAAAAAAAATCGTAAAAATTAGATTACTACTCAGGTTGTCTGGTGTTCTCTCGAACAAAGCTACTTATCGAAACATTCTTCGCGCATGTTTCATCTGCTGGGGTGCAAGAAAATCTTATATGATACTAGCTTATAATACTTCTTAATAATGCTAAGTCATCGTTTACCATGTAATCACTTTATATATTTATGTTATTTCTATTATAAAAAAACCGAGTGCATGTCGGTTGACAAATTGTCAGTTTTATGTAAATAAAAGTTCCAAATGGGTATTAAAATACGGTTGTGATTTCGATAAACTTACAATAGTCATGCAAGTACCATATATAAAAATTAAAATGAAGAAATTGAAAACATGAACCGTGGAATAAAAAGGTCTGATATACGACCACTGTTAAAAAAAGCTGAATGTTTAAATTTTGCGGACTACGTACATTCGATTAGCGATTTTTTAAAGTTGGTACACAGTTTCAACTGTTTAGCATGTTCAATTTTTTGGTGAGGCATAAAAGTTAGAAGCGTTTCGCGTATTCGGTGATTTTTTGCTATAGAAAAAAAAAGGATCAAAGAATTCCCATCAAATTTTGTGTAAAATATGGAACTAAGTATTCAAAAACACTTGAAATTTGGACAGTAGGATACGGTGAATGTACTCTGAGTCAGAAAAATGTTTACAAATGGTACAAGCTTTTTACAGACGTTCGAGAAGAAGTAAATGACGACAAATGTTGACCAAAAAATCCGTCGTATGAGCATCGCTCCGAAATTGTTGAATGGCGTCAACGGCGATCCAGATTTGCTTAAAAGGGTCATTACTGTTGACGAATCATAGGTATATGGTTGTGACATCGAAGCCGAAGCACAATAATACCGATGGAAGCGGCCAGGACAGCCAATACCACTGTTTCCTTCGATTACCGTGGCGTAGTGCATCAGGAGTTCTTGTCATATGATAGTATGGTCGATAAGGATCATTTTCTTGAAGTCATGCACCGCTTGCGAGATGCAATACGAAGAAATCGTCCGGTAATGTAGATGAGGATTAGGAATCACATGTTTGAAGGTAAGACCTTGTTAGTCCTTAGCTCGCACAAGTTTCGACATCTGAGGGTTGTCGTTCGTAGGGAAGCGACAACTGGTTAGCGGAAAAAACAGATTTTAAACAAAACTGAAAATAATTCATGTCTTTTGCATCACGATAATGCATTGCTTGTTCATAATTTTTTGGTCAAAAACAACACCGTAATCATGCCTCAGCCACCTTATCCACCAGATTTGCCCCCTGTGACTTTTTCCTGTTCCCAAGATCAAAGAGACCCATGATAGGACAACATTTTGCGACGATTGGGGAGATAAAAACCGAATTGCTGAGAGAGCTCAAAGACGTACCAAAAAGTCCATAATAGAACTGCTTCAGGATTGGATAAAACGCTACCACAAGTGTATTATATCTGAGGGGGACTATGTTGAAGCAAACAAAACAGAAATTGATGAATGAATGAATATTTTTTGGAACAGATCTCGTATTATATAATCAGCTCTATTTTACGAGTTTTTTCAAAAAACCGAACATTCTCCTTCCAAATTATTAAATTCGAAAAATGAAAAGTTTTGCATACAGCAAAAGATGGAACTAAAACTTTTTCCTGAAATGTTTCATTCTGATCAATGAAAATTCGATCAAATATGGATTGAACGAAAAAAAAATTGAAATTTGATAAATAAATTCCAGGATACCATTCCTTCGTTATTTTCATTTCCATACCGTTAAGCTGTTTGTCACAAACATATCATACGTGCAAATGGCTCTTTTTTGGCTAACCTGTTCATGAGCAATTTTGAAATGTAAGTAAGAGAATCCGTCACTTGGGTGATGCATTTGCCATTTTCAACACAAATTTTAGATTTTTTGTCTTGTCTCAACAACAGTTCTCCAAATATAGTTTGAGTTCAGACAACCTTGCTCCGCCCATTCACCTCAATATGTTTTTTGTATATTGTTTCTTTATATTGTTATGTTAGGTACGTTTTATTATTATTATAACTATTATGTTCACGTATGGTACTGAAAATAACAGAGAGCTACTATTACTGGATGATTTTATTTATACAAGAAGAATACCAGTACTTTTAGATATACCTGGAAACGTTTTTCCAAATTGATTTAATCTTCAGCGATTTAAATCCAGTGTGAGCCCTACTTCGCACAGGCACTGCTCTTAAGGATTTTTCTGTAGTGCTTGTGATTTGTCCTTAAAAAACCCTTGAGAGCTCCCATCATGGTCTGTAAAGGCCTCCACAGACGTCGCTCTTTTTCGACAGGATTACCCGACGTGCAAAACTGTTCTGGTAATCCGGTCGGTGTGTGGCAGAAAACTGTCGTAATTGCCGGCGTTCCAAATTATCTGTTTTGATCTGATT
>WOGR01010035.1:0-11084 GCA_015342045.1 Leptinotarsa lineolata | reverse complement strand
GACCAAACTCGCGAAACTGCTTCTCTATTTTGCTTATTGTTCTTTGAGATATGGGAGGTAAATTAGAAAATTTCTCGTGAAATAGGCGAGTTACTTCTTATTGTGTTCGGGTTTTATATGCGTAACCAATCATTTGTAAAACTATTATGGTTAATCTAACCATTTGTCAGACTTGAAGTTAACGAACTTTAAACTTAATTAAAATAGTGACAACTAATGTTGTAACATACAAAGCAAATTGACAAGGCGTTTTCAACTAACGTTGCCAAGAAAATTATTTACAGTTTTTTAAATGATCCCATCTAAAAAGAATATCGCTATGGTTTTTCTTACTTTCTCATTATCAACACCTCAACATGAAATGAGTATCAAATATATTGAATTAACTTTTGAGTGTATTCTATCGAATTTCGGTAACCACATGATTTTAATTTATTTTATCTAGATTGTTGCAATAAATTCACAAAGGGATGACATTATTGAATAGAGAATGAAGAGACCTTCCAAACGATATATCATAAGCATATACTTCCCATTTAAAAAATTGGGGGTTGTACCTGTCATCCGACGGGGGTTGAAGGTAGGGGTAGCATTTTTCCGTTGAAGTATGTCAAATTATAATTTAAATTCGACGGGTTTCGGGATTTTTTCAAAACATGTACAGTAACCGAATCAAACACATCTGAGTGTCCATCATCTCTGGTGAAATGTTGGAATTGGGAGCTTATAAGTGGCTTCCAGAAGAACGTAAATATTCTTTATATTCCTTCGTTGGAGAAGAAATATTGCTACCGAGATTCAATTATGTAGTTGATATGGTTGTTTAGAACTTGATTACTACATATGTGATTTCATTCTTTATCATCAGGAAACATGTTTTCAATTACCAAATAAAGAGAAGAACATAAAGGAGAGCAGAACATAAAATGAGATGATTTGTTTCATGTCGGAAAACACCAAATTAGCACAAATGATATAATTTTTCAAATATGGAATTTATTCAATATCGGAGAACAATTACATTACTTTTTAGGATTTCATACATATACTCGTTTTATACCAATTTTTTTCGTAACTAACGTTACTGTAGTTTCGTCTTACAAGGACATTCACAAACGAATAAAGTAAAAAGTCTATTTTCTCATCTACTCTCCACTAATACACCGGATGTAATGATATGCAGTATATTTACCATCTTTTCATACCTGACAAGTACCGATTTCATCAGAAGAAAATCAACAAAAACAACATCAAGTGATCCAGCGGGTCATTTCAAGGGACCGTGTCTGGCTCTCCGAATGGGCTCATTTAGGCTAATTTAGTTTTTTATTAAAAATTATATATTATAAAAGTAAATCATCTCCCAAGTATGCCATAAAATTTTCCGATTTTTATGTCAATTAACAACTGAGCAAGTGCAATTGAAAATGTTAGATCGCTCGCGGTACATCTTGACGTCACATCAGGCAAAGAGCTTCGAGCGGTGGTAACCGGGCCTGTAGTTGGAGATTATTAATCGCTGCCATCGTCGGATTTTGTGTCAATCTTGGTTTGAAAACACCACGTGTTACGTATTTTTTTAATTTTTTGTTTTTAAAACAGTTTAAAAGTTGAGGACCATTGTGTGTTCATTGGAAGGCAGGTTTAGCAGAGCTGATTCGGGTAATTTATCTGAAGTCGATATTTTCACAGCTATGGAATATTTTAATAACAGTAGGGACTACATAAGCGCTGAAATGAGAGGTGTAATAATGGGAAGGTAAGTAAGGAATTACGCCTGGTTTCAATATAATTTTCCCACTTTCATAGTTTTGATATACATGTAATTTTTTCTAAGTCTTTTTGAACCTAAAATTCAAAGTAGTGTTTAGAGTAAACTATAATTTTTTTAATAATCATTATTATTAATACTTACATTAAAATGATCTTCGCAACGAAAATGCGCCACCTTGGCAGATACAAAGTCGGCCTTCTGCATAGCGCACTTTCGTGATTTTAAGTTACTTGGCAGTGAAATAAAAATTTTGTCTGGTGCAGTTACCGAATAATTCTTGCATTTAGTAACGATGCAATACTTATAACGTCCTTTTTTATTATTATTCATATTCACGCAGTTGACACACTGCAGTAAACAACTTACAACTTATTTTCTGAGTCTTTAGCACACGTATTTCGCTTATCCTTGTCGCCGAGTCGACTGATGTGACGTCAAGCTTGACCACGCCCTGTTTCGGTGAACGCCACATTCAACTAATAATTTGAGGAGGAAGATAAAGAGTGAAAATTAAGTTTTTTTGCAGATGTACTATTTGAAACATAAACTTTCAAATATTGCAATAAAAAAAATTTGTTAAATGTGTCCATTGTAAATTGTTATCTACCAGTCTGTCTTAATGAGGCAACGTGAAATGAATTGAAAACTCATTTCGGTTTGTAAATTATCCAAACCGATTGGTAGTATGCAACAAAATTACCTCAAAAACATTCCGTGATGTGAGAAGACTTCATTACTGTCAGAAAGCTAACGATGAACTGAGTGAGTTTGAAATAATTTTTTTATTGAAATTGTGATATTTAATATTTTTTCGCAGATTTTTTGAAAAAGAAGGAAACTGTCCATTACTCAAGAACGGCTGGTACAAAAATTGATACCCTCCAGGTCGTTTCAAAGTTAAAATTGAGTACCTGCCGGGAATGATTACATACGTACCCCTAAACCTGGTTGTCTTGTTTATCACATAAATTGTTTACTAATATCATTGATAGGCAACCATGTGTAAAAAGAGGTTTTTCTATGATTAGAACTTGAAGGAAGTAGTAAGTCTGTTTATATTTAAAGGGTTAAACATTGAACACAAATTTGTATCAGGAGATCATGAAACGCAGCAGTACACCTAATACTGTAGTACCATTCACGATTGTGAGTGTATCGTGGTACCATTATGCAGGCGGTTCCTAGCGTTCCAGTCAAACTTCTTTATCGAACAGTGAGTCATATTTTCTTCAAAAAACTTTATAGGTCTAGAATGAAATTGATCTGGATTTTATTACACATGAAGTGACGGAATTTCAGATTATTTTCTTCTATGGTGATGGTACCTATCAGGTGATTTAAAAAATCAATATTCGAGTTTTGTTTATATTAGGTGACTATAAGATAGGAGGAAGTAAGAGGTACCATCTCAACTTGCTTATAGAAGAACTTTAGAAATCCTCATTCCCATTCCTATTTGAATTCAAAGTCGAAAGAATCCTCTCAACCTTAGGTATGATTATGACTTGAAATTGTAGTAGGCAGCTTAATTTTGACACATTTTCTGTGCTGATAAAACCCATTGAAGAAATATTAAACATATTATTTTGCTTGTAAAAAATCATGAAACGAAGATCATCAGGTTTCATCAGGAATACATAACATATAGGCGGATATCTAAATTCTTCAATTTGATCAATACTAATCAATAATATAAAGTTTCTCTAATCTAATCAATAAAGAAAGGTGAAAGGTGAAATACTTCTAACATAGGATAAGAATACGGCACCTTAATACATTTGTCCTAGCAACTAATAATAAATAACACAAGACATCATTTCTAAAATTATGTTAAGGATTCAATATTATCATGTTTCAATTTTACAAATAAATTAACCTGAGTTATGGGTCGATCTCAAATTTTTATATCTCCAGACAACCTAACGTTTTTGTTGTTTTGTGTGAACTGGTTAATGGTGAATGAACTTTTTATTTATATATGTAGGTTACAGTTCTATGGTACATGAAATTTCGAAATTGATACGAACATTTTGAAGTATTTGAAAATATTCATCAGGATTAGAACTGTCATTTGAAATTGTAACGGAGGCAGTTAATGTATGATATCCATTAATAATAGTGATCTACGTGATATCGAAAGTTATTGCGCACATTTTGCCTTCGTAATCTATCCGACATACAATTTTATTGGCCAAAATCGTAAAAGTAGTTTTAATACGTTTTTTTATTGTTTCAGGTAAAAAACTATGCTGTATCTATGAGGAAAAAATTGTGAGTTATTCTAAATATTGTTTTCACTTATGTTCTTGATTTGGTGAAAACAAAATTGTGAGAAATGAGGTTATGTTTAAAACAATTATTTCACGTAATTTTTATTCAAATCATTGCCGAGAGAAATAAAAAAAAATTGACTGAGGCCCCGACGAGATTCGAACTCGTGATCTCCTGTTTACTAGACAGGCGCTTTAACCAACTAAGCCACGGCGCCTTATGCTAGTTTCTGTATTAAACTCATATAAAGTGTTATTGTTTTTCCAGTTATATAATTCAAATAATTCTAAAACAAAGTGGGGTTTTCCATGAATTTTGGAATGGAATAAAGAATTATTCTTTAATAAATTCAATTGAAAACATCGACTTACGAACATGTGGTGATAACCTATCACGCAGAAGCGAAAGAATAATAAATATACCAGTTTCCGAAAATATACATGAAATGTGAAAAATTTCGATTTTTGTTGGTAGAATTAACCTGACAAACCTTTTCATATCTATATTATTAAAAAAAGTCTCCCGCCCAGTCTATCGGTCGGATTTTCATACGGTTTTCTTGTGGAGTGTTTCAAGGAAAGTTTTTATGTAGATATAATTTATTGTTTTGTGTGAACTGATACGGTGGTGCTACCCGTGTAAGCTTTCATTTAAAACGCTGCCTAATCCCTTTGATATACAGTGCGGTACATAGGTATGAAATAAATTCATTTTTACTTTTATTATGTACTATGTGAAAAAAACTTGAAACAGGTCGATTTTTATTCTTAAATTGACAATTCACAGTATGAAAATATCATCCCCCTCCAGCACCCCTTCTGAATTATAAGCATACCCTCGAAAATTTCAAATAGCAAAGGGGGTCGGTGGCACCTTGTTGGAAAGGGATTTTAGTCTTCTGTTCAGCAATATAAAGTTTTTTGTGTTTGGTGCAATCATAACTGAGAAAATTGATCTTTAGGATGTAAAATTTTCGTAATGTCTCTAAGTATCTCAAAACTTTACGTAGAATGAAGATAATCATGCCTCATAATATTGAGAATATATTTTTCAATGTACTTTACAATTAAATTGAATATTAAAAATGACCACGATTAACTTCTTGACAAAAACCGAGGCGATTTTGAAATTCTCGTACAACATTTTATATGACCTCGGGGGTTATTTTGGTAATTTCTTCCGTCATTGTAACTTTTGAATCAGCAATATTGTTTGGTTAATTGAAATATACTTCAGATTTCAAATAACCTCATAAGAAATAATCGAGAGAAGTCAAATTGGAGGATCTAGTTGGCCATTCGATCGTTCCACGTCTTCCAATCCACCTATTGGGAAAAACCTCCTGTAAATAATTTCTAAGTGTACGTGCAAAATGCGTTGGAGCTCCGTCTTGTTGGTAGTAAATAGTTCGATATATCTCATTTGGAAGATTAACATCAGAAAAATGTATTTGTAATGTAGGCACTAAGAAGTTAATCAGAAAATCTAGATAAACCTCACCATTAACAGTGCCCTCAAAAAAATAAGGGCCAATAATTTTATTCTTAATGATACCAGCCCAAACGTTAACTTTTTTAGGATATTGAGTGTGAGTCGCACACATCCAGTGAGTATTTTCTCTGCTCCAATATCAACAGTTCTGTCTGTTAACTGTTCCGTTTAAATGAAACGTCGCTTCATCAGAAAACATTATTTTGTTTATGAACTGCAAATCTGCGTTCATTCTGTCCATCATCAATTCACAGAATTCTTGCCTCATATCAGGATCATCTTCATTCAACTCCTGAACCAACTGAACTTTGTAAGTTGATAAATTCTTTGATTGCATGATTCCAAAAGACCAACCGAATGTATCAAAACTCAATCAAGAAAAGCATTTATTGCAAGTCATATCAGGAATTTAATAGGAAATGATTCCAATACACCAACTTAAAAACAATCAGTTTATTAGAAACTTCATATAAATAACTTAATTATTTTTACATCGGGAAATTCTTAAAAAAAAAGTGTATGTACAAGAATAAGTTGCTGAACATATTATAATTTAATACAAAAGCTGAATAAACAACCAACCCATTTAACATTCAGTGTCTACATATACATCTCATAGTTTGTCATATTCCCTTAGCTTTCAATATGCACCAACCATCTAGTTGAATTGAACAATTTTAATGGAAATTCCCAAATATAATTTAGTATTCTCCTTCCGCAATCTGACTTTCGTTCAATACAATTCAGTATATCTGGACTACTAATTCAACCATCATGAGTGCATTTTCTTCAATCAGAGTTGAAACAACGCTTCGTGTATGTATATTCATTATATTTTAGTTAAGAACAGATTTTCAAACGTATTTTTTAGAGATGAACCGTATAGTACCTTAGCCGAATACCAGGTATTCGGCCAACCTTGCAGCCGAATATTCGGCCAAACTTGAAGCCGGATATTCGGTCAATTTTGAAGCCGGATATTCGGCCACCGAATATCCGGCAGAACCTTGCCATTTGGCGAACGATAGGGTGGACTCGGTCCAGTTCTGATCCTTTGGTTGATAAACGAAGTTAACAATTGATTCATTCATTAACTTATTGTATTGACTGCAGTGCATCTATCTGTCATCCCCGTACAGCGGTGTATACAGAGAAATCATTTTTTCTGAAGCTGTCCTTATTTACGATGCAAGCTAAACTGCTTGCTAACTCTTAATGCAAAGAAATTAGTATTCATTCACTATAATTTACCCCCAGTGCAGTATGAGTACTAATTCATTTGATTGTGATGCACTGTTTGGAACCTTTGGTGTAGTAATGAATCTTACTGGAGTTTTATCACAACACCAAACCGTTATCTTTAACACCTCGACACGTGTTTGTGTCGTTGACTGAGTCAGCCATTCACTGAGTCTGTTGTTGACTGAGTAGTTCGTTGTCTGAGTCGGTCGTGGATTGAGCCGGTCGTGGGCCGAGTCAGTCAGTGACTGACTCAGCATTTCACTGAGACGGTCGTTGACTGAGTCGGTCATGGATTGAGTCGGTCGTGGATTGAGTCGGTCGTGGATTGAGTCAATCGTTGACTGAGTTAGTCGCTGACTGAGTCAGTCAGTTACTGTGTCAGTCAGTAACTAAGTCAGCCGTTCATGGAGAGAGTCAGTAACTGAGTTGGTCGTTGACTGAGTCAGCCATTCACTGAGTCGGTTGTTGACTGACTTAGTCGTTGACCGAGTTAGTCGTTGACTGAGTCAGTCAGTGACTGAGTAAGCCGTTCACTGAGTCAGCCATTCACTGAGTCGATCGTTGACTGAGTGGGTCATGGATTAGGTAGGTCGTGCATTGAGTCAGTCGCTATTTGAGTTAGTCGTTGACTAAGTCAGCCATTCACTGAGTCGGTCGTTGACTGAGTCGGTCGTTGAATGGTCGGTCATGGATTGAGTCGGTCGTGGATTGTATCAGTCGTTGACTGAGTTAGTCGTTAACTAAGTCAGTCAATGACTGAGTCAGCCATGGGTTGAGTCGGTCGTGGATTGAGTAAGTCGTTAACTGAGTTGGTCGTTGATTGAGTAAGCCGTTCACTGAGTCAGCCATTCACTGTGTCGGTCGTTGACTGAGTCGGTCATGGATTGAGTCGGTCGTGGATTGAGTCAGTCGCTGACTGAGTTAGTCGTTCACTAAGTCAATCATTCACTGAGTCGGTCGTTGACATAGTTAGTCGTTGACCAAGTTAGTCGTTGACTGAGTCAGTCAGAGACTGAGTCAGTCATTCATTGAGTCGTTCGTTGACTGAGTCGGTCGTTGAATGAGTTAGTCATGGATTGAGTCGGTCGTGGATTGTATCAGTCGTTGACTGAGTTAGTCGTTGACAGTCAGTCAGTGACTGAGTCAGCCATTCAGTGAGTCGGTCATGGATTGAGTCGGTCGTGGATTGAGTATGTCGTTAACTGAGTTGGACGTTGACGGAGTCAATCAGTGAATGAGTAAAGCGTTCACCGAGTCAGCCATTCACTGAGTCGGTCATGGATTGAGTCGGTCATGGATTGAGTCGGTCATGGATCGAGTCGGTCGTGGATTGAGTGAGTCGTTAACTGAGTTAGTCGTTGACTGAGTCAGTCAGTAACTAATTCAGCCGTTCACTGAGTCAGTCAGTGACTGAGTCAGTCATTCACTGAGTTAGTCGTTAACCGAGTTAGCCGTTCACTGAGTCGGTCGTTGACTGAGTCAGTAAGTGACTAAGTCAGTCAAACACTAAGTCTGTCGTGGATTGAGTCAGTCGTTGACTGAGTTAGTCATTGACTAAGTCAGTCATTGACTGAATCAGTTGTAGCTGAGACTTTTGAGATATTTCTTTAATTCGTGCAGTAGCAGATAAAACTTTTTTTACTTCATTTTCCATTCGACCAAGGCCAACGAAACCTCAAGCGTAAAAACCTGAAGAACACGACCAAAAACACAAAAAATAGCTTTGACACAGTTATCTCCGACTGTGAAAGTTTACAATATTTGATTTTATACTTTATCTGTTCAAGTTTTTCAAGTTTGGCAAAATCGTATCAAATGATAAACCTCCATTATCCTGTTCAAAATCAACTAGATGATTACATCCAACATATAACATCTAGGAACAATATATAAACAACAATTTTCGGTTACCTGCATGTATATAATACTTACATTTTAATTAAAAAATAATAGTTTTAATTAATTAGATCAAATTGAAACATTCACAAATCTACATTAAATCGACAGTCGAGGATAAAAATAGTTATTCAACAGTAATTAAGCAAGAGAAAATCAAAAAAGTTCAATGTATAGTTCTTCATGTATCTTACTCAATGTTTTTCGTTACATACAATACCAAACTTATTTTTCTATTTACGAAATCAAACATATGACTAATCAACTATTCGTGAAAAGGGAACTGGTTCATTCGTCAACTCGACTAAACACTCTACGTGACTACTAACTCCGTCAATACATATATTTCTATTTAGTTTCGACAGACATTTCAAATTTGGAATTTTCGGGAAAATCTAAATGGAATTTATAGTTTAGTATGTAGGCTGGTTTTCCAGATTCGTAAGCACACCATTATCATAATGCATCATCAATAATTTTGGGACTCACTCCTGAAATTCAAAATAACAAAGGTAACGGTTCCCAATTGCCAATTTTTGAATTCTAAATTTATAAGTATTCATCTCGTTTTTTCATATTACCGTCTTGAAAAAAAAATTCAACTGTCGAAAAACTCATCTGTTTGTAGTTTTTTTAGAAAGTGCAACCATTTCATATTTACTTCCAAAGAAAAGTAAAATCAAAGAAGGTTTCAACTATACCCGTATTTGCCAATTTCAATCCCAATGTTATCAAAAACGTATTTTATATATTCCATTCATAAGTTTTTTCAATTTATAATTGATAAAGACATTAAAACAATGAAATATATCAAATAAGGATCTCATTTGGAGCACTTTTTTATTGCAATGTTGGCTACATTGTGTATTTGTCGTTAGTGTCAGCTGTCATAATATGACTGCTGACACTATTGACATGCTGTCATATTATGACAGCGTCAGCTGTCAATGAAGATTTTGTTTGCAGCACACATATTTTTTCTGAGTTGGTTACTCTGTAAATTTGACATTAGTGTCAGCTGTCATATGTTTGTAGGGTACATGCAGTTATAGTTTTTTTCACTGTATTTATTTTATGGTTCATATCAATAAAGATTTTGTTTGCAGTACACATATTTTTTCTGAGGTAGTAACTCTGTGAATTCATTAGTGTCAGTTGTCTTATGTAGTTGAGGTTTAAACTGTTCATTTTTGGGTTTTATTTGTTGTTTTCATTGCATTCACTCTCTATTAAACATTTAGTTGAGGAAACAGCGCGAACAATCTATGACAATTGACAGTAATGACACACATAGAAGCCAACTCAGAAAAAAATTGTGGTCAAAAATGAAACCGTCACGTTACAATGTCACATGCTCTATTGCAAATTTATGAATACATTTAAAAAAAAAGTTGAACTTCAAAATTATGCATTATGAATGTGTTAAATGTGTTTAAGGACCTGATATACCTGCCTTTAGGTAGATATGCTAATTTTTATCCAAAATGATGAATACATTTGACATAAGCCCTCAAACCATCACCATATTCAAAACAATGTTAGATAAATTAAATTCAAGAGAATTTTTTGACTTGACTTCAGAAGAACAATTTGTTTATGCTAATTTCTGGAGATCTTAAAATATCGGTTTCAAATTGAGAATATTCAGCATTCAATTTGTACACCTTCAAATTTTCAAATATAATTTTTCAAAAAACTTTTGCGAAAAATTTTGAAATTGGAAAATTACTTCAAAGTGGATTTCAAAGACTTCAAAAAGACATCTTACTCGACCCTCCCCCGTGTCGATTAAAAATTTTGGGGTAGTCAAAATCGTATGGGGGAGGAAAATAAGGGTCAACAATACCGGAAAAAAATGTTTCCCTTCAATCAAAGAGACAGGTCTTCTTTTCTAAAATATTGCCGCAGTTTCTAATAACGGCTCTGCTTCATTTTCTGTATTATAGAAAAGCAAAACGGGCAGATTTTTCAAAGTTCAAGTTTCTCGAGACTATTCCAGAGTATAGCATAGACAAAACCAACTCAAACACTTTACTTGGTCTCTCATCCAACTGGAACACTTGTCCTTTCCCAATCACCAGAACTTCAATACTCTTCCCGCGTCTTCAGGAAATTGCTAAAACTAATTCCTACCTCTAAAACCATTTTTATCCAACAGCAGCAAATTCTCTTGTGGAAGTTCCCGCTAATTTCAACAGAGTAATTGTGAACAATGGGCTGTTTGGAATGAAACCTTAGTCACTGTTCATAGTTCTCCAGACTTTCGAAAGCATCCAAAAATGTAGTGTTATGTACCGATCTTCAAAAAGCCTTCGATCAAATAGCCCATCATGTTCTTCTCAGCAAATTAACAAAATTGGGACTCTCTAACCAACTGCTTACTTTAATTGAATCATATCTAGTTAACAGA
>WOGR01010034.1:0-11084 GCA_015342045.1 Leptinotarsa lineolata | reverse complement strand
TTTCTTGCAATTATTCAGAAAAATAGAGAAAATAAAGTGAAAGTGTGTGGCATCAAATTATTCGTAAGAAAATGATCTTTCACAAAAAGCCGACGAGCCACCCCCTTTTCATTTGAAAGAATCAAGTTAACTGTGAAATAATTCTTAAAACGACTGTGAAGTCATAACCCTCAGAGTCGTAGTTTTCCTATGTTACTTGATCAAGAGTGAAGCGATTTACACGATTCATGGCATTCTAGTTCAAAAAATAAAAATTGAAATAAAAATGATTTTATTTGTCAAATATTGACAAATCAAGTATTGTTGGATTGAGAATGTCATTCTCGATCGAAATAAGTAAAAATATATAGGATGTCCCATTGAAATGCAAGTAAATATGTAAAAAAAGTGTAAATCGAATTATAATACACAACCCCCAAATTTTGTTTTTTTATCTCCAATAATGAAAAAGTTATAGGGGTGATCCACCTTAGAGAATCACCCGGTATGTAAGTGATATTCCTAACAAGTTCGAAGTGTGCTTTATGGAGCATCAACAGTTGCTGAAGTATGCGCAACTTTCATTTTTGTAATTTTTGTGGCTAGTCTTCTCTGGTCTACCAACTAGCTTTTTTGCAATCCTCATAGCTTGTTTTGTAAAATCCAGACTTTTTCTTTTGCCCCACATCGTCTTTCGGGTGTCCCCCGAAACATGGTTGAAATTTTTTTAAACCGGTACAAGACAACAGGTATTCAGATGCCTTTGGAACTTGAGAAATCGAGCAATGTGTAAATGAATCTATGAACAGTGATAGAGCTCGTTGTTCAGAAAGCATAGCTAAGATGTGAAGAAGCTGGTTGTGATTATTTGAACTGTATACTATAGCTGGACCATTTTATGAAAATCCCAAATTAAGAGCAGCAACTTTCATAACAGTTACAGGCCTAGATGTCATTTTTCTACTAGAGCTGTTAAATCTGTTAAAATATATTTTTCCGTTAATCATTTGTCGATCCATACGAACGACAATCCTTAGAAGTCGAAACTTGTGCTAGCTACGGATTAACGAGGTTGTCCAGCCCATCGTATAGGTTGAACAGCTGGTTGGACAAGTTGATCGTCCGGTCTACCACTGACGCCAACCCAATCGGTTAATGTCCAATTATTGAATTAACACCTCATGCTAGTCATCTTGAAGCAGTAGTAGATGGAAAGCCTGTGCTAAATTTTTAGGAGGTTTTTTGTTACCTTCGAGAATGTATATAATTTTTATAGCTCTGAACTAAAAGGTCAGTTGTAAGTGGCGCACATGAAAATTTTAGAAGTGTGAAAACAATAACCCAAGTAGGGAGTAATCTGGAATATTGCCTAACTAAACGCTTAACAAAAAATTGAAACAGGAAAATTTCCATTTTCATTGAAATGACATCTGTTTTCGTAAAATTAGTTTTTCAAATAAAAAACCTACAAATTAGTTGGTTTATGGTTTGTATTAGGTCTACAGAAACCATAAACCCACAATTTTTTGATTTTTATAAGCTACATATTTTCAATGGATGATTTTTTTTTAAATAAAATACTATTCGAGTTATCCACGAAAAACTGTCTGAAACTAGAACCTAAATCCAAATTTTTGTATCAATTTGCTGACGTAGAAATGCCCAAGCTCTGGTAAAAGTACCAAACCCCTACCTTTCATGTAAAACCTACGATCTTGTGGGTAGGTGTGGCAGATAACCGACGGAAAAATAACAGCTTACTCAGCTAATGCCGCGCAGAAAGCTGAAGACAGACCGGTTTCGGAGTACTAGCTCCTCGTTAGTGCCGAGTGGTCATTTCAGACGAAGTGAACCGTCTGAAATACATAGGAATTTACTTGCGACGAATCTTCCAACTGGAAGACTTTGTATAGGTGCTTGATGCTTTTACTTCAGCTTTCTTCGCGGCATTAGCTGGGCTAGCTATTGTTTTCTCATCGGGTATCACATGAGGTCTCACATGAGAGGCAATGGTTTGATACTTTCACCAGAACTCGGGCATTTCATATGCACCTCTCTGGAATATGTTCATTATCCTGACTCCTGGAGTATGTGATTAGGAAGTTGCTCCCGGAATTTTTCTGCAGGTGGCGCAGTTGTACATCCTGCTGCAGGCAGAGATTATGGCTAGTTGGAATTCATTTTGTTTTTCGAGACATTCAGACAGTTCACTCCGTCTGAAATGACTCACTCGGCACTGACGAGGAGCTACTGCTCCGAAACCGATCTGTCGGTGGTCATTCCGTCCAAATGAAATTAATTTCAGCTTTTCATATATAGGAAGTTACTTGCGACGAATCTTTCAAATGGAAGACGTGGCACAGGTTCCTGATGGTTTTATTTCGGGTCTCTGGGGGGCATTGTCATAAATAGCATACGTTGTCATAAATAGCATACGTTGTCATAAATAGCATTCGTTTTATAACATTACCTACTTTACAATGGTATCGATAACAGTTTCTAAAATCTCTCAAGGAAACGCATACGTTGTCATAAATAGCATTCGTTTTATAACATTACCTACTTTACAATACTATCGATAACAGTTTCTAAAATCTCTCAAGGAAACGAATACTATGTTAACAATACAAGAACATGTTTTTTTAAGGACCTTTTTGGGGATTTCCACCTTTCACAATCTGAGACTTCGAAATAGTACCTTCGTCCTCCAATGTTCTCGTTTACAGCAATGAAGATGTTTGCCGCAGTAGGAGACGAAACGTTTGGTATAAGTTCCTCTCGACCACAACATAATAGTCCGTATTTTGTTCTCCCTAATACTCTTCAATAAAAGATAATATTGCTAATAATCTCGTGGCAACAATAAATAATTCTGCACATATGACTTGGAAGTTAGTGGATTAATGTTTGTTTCTAGAAAAATAAAATTTATTCTAGGAAGTAATATATGTTGCAACTTGGTAATGCCTTGTGAAAAATCGTATAGTTTTCATTCTCCTGGGAATCTGGATATATACAGATATGCAAATTGAAAAGAAAAAGTTTCTAAACTTTTCTTCTAGTGCTTTTATACACAGTTCGCAATCTTGGTATTTCCTGATGAAGTTTGTTCTGAATATATGGAGTTGTATAATATTTGCAATAACGGCTTATCCTACTTATGGACTTTATAAAGTGAATTTAGTTTCCGGCTTTGAATGCTTCTCAATTTCTTTTTCATTCGTTTAATGTACCTCGAGTATATTTCAAATTTCGTGGTTCGCAGATAAAAGGAACAAGAACGAGTGGAAAATCAATTTGAATTTTATGAAAAGAAGTATTTGTTGGAAATAATTATTTCTGGGAATAACAAAAGAACTGTTAAGAAACAAGTTAAGCTCATACATTTTTGCCAAAAAAAGGTCTCTGCCTGAGGTTTTGCCATACATTTTCAACATCTCGCTCTGCATCTTACATTTATAGGGTAACCCAAATAGAGACGTTCATTTTTTTGTTAGGACTCCTCAGGACCTGTCATAGGTTATGCAATTTTTTGTAGTTTTAGGGTTATACATTTTTTAATTTGCCTGGAAGAATTTTGGGACGTAACGGGTTGTTTTTCAGAGGAGTTTCCTTCAATATTTTTTTGTTACATTTTCAACTCTAAATTAAAAAGCTATAAAAGTAGTCCTTAGTTCGTAGGTAATTTCAAAAATTTTGCAGAACCCTCAACTTTCAAAATAACTCAAAAATGGCGGTTACTAGTAGGCTGTCATTCACTGAAATAGGCATTTAAAAGTAGGGAGGCAGAAATTCTCCAAGATATATATTTTATTGAGAAGTTTAATTTCATAAAAACTGATTCAGCATTGAAATTGCAACTTATTAAAAAAATATTTGAAATATTATATAGGGTCCATAGAAACACTGCTCCTAAAAGCCAGAATTGCAACACTTCTGGACGCTCGTTTTCACCAACTAAGTTGGCTTCATCAGAAGATGAATTGTACTGATTCTAATCTATTTTCCGAGTCGAGTCTAGTTTTTTTCTGGTGAGCAGTGATAGTTCTGGATTTATTCTACGCCAGAGGTGTCAGTCATGCCTTTCAGTTATATAGGGTGGTTAAAACATTGAAAACTTTTGTTCCCTTTTTTAGAAAGTGGAAGATTATTATATTTGTAATAACCCTAAAAATATGACATGTTTCATTTAAGATATTATCATTAGTCCTACTCATTTCCATTTACAGACAGAATTCGAATCAGGGATAACAAAAATTACGGAAAAACGAAAATAGTTATAATTCTATGACGTTGAATGTGTATTCATTCTTTTACTCTTTGTGAAAATAAAATTCAACTTCTGGAGTTCGGTTTTGATTTAACTGAAAAGTTGTGTTGGGTTAGTTCATATAATTTGTAAATTATACACCTCTTCAGTGTGAACTAATTGAATTTGGTAAATCTAAAGTTGTCATCATATGATTTATATTTTAGCAAATAAACATAATTTTTTTCTTTAAGTTTGCGCTGATCGGGTCCAATCCCCCAATCCCCGATACATTCGGGAGGGGCCAGCATTATCAACCAATCACTATCACTCCCCACAACGTGGGGTAATTGATCAGTGGGTCCGAAAATCATGTGAGAGTAGGAAGGGCATCACTCCACCAAGCACTCTAATAATCGAAACAACCATCTTGACAAAGTGGTCTGGATGGATAGAGTCCGTGGAGTCTGTCGAGTTTTCATCCGTATTTTCTTCTCTTTTCGGAGGATATTCGTCTCGCGAGGAGGTGAAAACCACGACAAATTTCGTCTTAGTATGGTGGTCGGAAAGAACTACATCGGTCTTATCGGCTTATATGAGTTTGAGATTGGGAGTCTCAGATTAGAAAACTAATAGTACCAATTCGACACTTCTCGTTCCGGACGACAGATTCAATATCCCCCGGAGCAACACCAGTCTCATCAATACCGTAAACGTGCCGCAGGTGGTAATAAAACACTCTTAGGGCCGCGTTATGTCGATGATTATGGGCTGAGATCGCATATGTTGGACAGCAAGATCATTTTGGTCTCAGGCGCCTCGCGGGAGTCCCCGCACCTTGTGTCAGGAACCTCTATACCCGTCACGCGACTGCGGCAGACCATGGTGTTGGAACACGCCATCCTGGCAGGCCATGATGAATCCCTCAGTTTGCTATCTCAGCCTACTCGATCTGAGGACAGCGAAGGTCAGGAGCTTTGAAAAGCCGAGGTCTTCAATGTTGTTGAAGAAGACCTCATGCATTGGCTTATCCTTGTGTGGCCACAGATGTGAAGTGATCTCTGCGGATTTTATATGGGCCTCTTGCTGGAAGGGTTTCAAGTTGGTGACAGGTGATCGCAACTCACCTCGTTCAGTGTCGAAAACTAATCCGAGTTTAATAGCGGCTGGAGCAGCTGTCCTAAAGAGAAATGCACTAAAGAGAGATACTGCAAACTCAAAAGCCCACGGACTCCCGTCAGGGGAATTACAAACATGGAACAGACGATTTGGGATGAAAACTCCCATTGGGGTGTATCATTTTTCGGATCTTTACGTCGAGTTGATACAGCTTCTCTCCGGCCCATTTCACTACTCCAAACGAGTAGAGTAAGATTGGAACGCCAAGCATATTCTAGCAGCGAGAGAGTTCTTCACTGCTGTTACCTCTTGTGATTGAAGTTGTTCCACCACGAGGTAGGTATGCGTCTCTCCGGTATCTAGATGGTGCAGGATGTGTCCATCTACGAGCTGCACATCCTTTCCGTAGTCCCCGCATGGTCCTCTTTTGAGTTGAACCGTTGCACATTAGTCTATTCCCCGAATTTCATACCGATAGCATACGTGTACCCTTCCACCACCCTCAAGGACTGATGGTGATCTTTTCCTTCAGGGGTATAAAGTTTAAAATCATCTATATAAAACAAAGTGGTGAATTTATGCCTATCGTTTCCGGCGGTGCCGCAGTTATATCCTCGATTATTTCTGAGCGCAAAGAATAATTTCAATACTGAGATGCAGAAGAGAAGGGAACTGAAGAAATCGCCTGTAATATTATTATTACCATTATCATTATTACCTACTACTTATTAGTACTGATGTATTTAGTTATGTCCTATAATTGGGTATAACCTGTTGAACAATAAATGATATTATTATTAGTATTATTATTATTATTGCCTGAATAATCCTGGGGGGTGATAAAACAAGCGTCAATATTATTTCGAAAATAGATTTTCACCTCTGAGAATTTTCACTTCGGTGCCTTAAAATGTTTGTTTAACATAGTAATAGTTTACTAAGTACCACTTGTTGTTTTTCGAGTTGGGAGTTCTGAAAAGTTATCAATTTAACTTGGAAATATTTTTCAATTCAGAATTGAAGATTAGAGTTTGCCTTGTTCGGATGTGAATATTTTAATATCGATAGAAATTTTCGTAACTTATATAGAGAATAATTCAAATAATAATTATCTTAGTATTGAGCATTTGTCTTTGTTTCACACCCCCCACACACATAACTATCATCCTCGTAAATGATTTTTGTAGAATTTGCTACAAGAAGGAATAAGACGATCTCTTAAGGGAATTCATTTTCTTGCTTACATCTCCGCAAACCCACTACTTAGCATCCAGGAAGTCTTAGGGATGTTAGTGGTTTCGTCTCAAGCCTGGATGAAGCTTCCTTTGGAATCCTCTTACTTGAACGAGATCAGGACGGCTCATATATAATAGAAAGTTCATTTGCAATTTCGATAAATTAGTTTCGGGGCGAATTGAGTAAAAAAGCTTTTACAAACATTTTCTGTAGCTAAAAAGTTGATAATAATAATGAATGCTTTTATTAAAGGTTACTCAGTACAAGATATACTAACCTAACCTAACAAATGGCAGAAATCAACATCTGCACATGATAAATCACGGCAGATGTTGCTCAGTCTGATATATGTAATAACATTATATATATCAGACTGAATGAATTATTGTTACATTTGGTTTTTTCAATTTAATTCAGTTCAATTCATTTATTGAACCACATTATGTATACAAACATTTGTTGTAAGTCAGAATGGATTGTGGAAATTGGGATGTGGGAATTGTAACTCAAATATACATCACATAGTGCATGTTATTGTGCATATTAATTTACATATGATTAACACATATCACGAGCATTGGGTACCATAATTGTGCATGTCAACAACATCATCACATGTATACAATGTGTAAAAGCCAAAAAATCTGTTTTTCCGTTAATCAGCTGTCACCCTCAAATGGAATAAATTCATTATTTTGGTTACTGTCCATTTTTTTTTGAAAAATTCCGTAACCTGCTTCGAATGACAGGTACAACCCCCAATTTTTCAAAAGGGAAGTATAGGTTTGTGACATATCGTTTGAAAGCTCTCTTCATTCACTATTCAAAAATGTTACCGCTTTCAAGTTCATTGCAAAAATTAAGATAAAATAAATTAATATCATGTGGTTTCCGAAATTCGATAAAATGCACTCAAAAACTAAAATGTAATGTAAAACGTAATGAAATGTAGAATACGAAAAAGAACTATGGTTTTATGCCGTCACAATAAATAACACGGCTCAAACTCAATCACGGAAGTTTTCCCGCACATTTATTCAGAATAGGCGCACACAATACTAGCTTGTAGCCGATTTGAACCATCTATTTTTTGCATGTGAAAATCATGTTCAAGAAACACAAAGCCTAATGTCCACACTTACATTCCTGGATATCCAGCTCCCAGTAAACATCACTAGCCTTTTAGCAATGGAGAACAAGTTGATCTGTGATGCACTGATTAGGTTTGTAATAAAAAGTAAAATAAATATATGACTTACTACCAATATCCATCACTCTATGGCAAAAGGATAACTCCAATGCCACCCCCCCTTACACACACACACACCAACCATGGACGAAGAAGATGTTCAAAATGTTCAGAGAACGTCTTGGCAACATTCTAATCTCAAATAAAACTGTCTTCTAACATTATTTAACACCTAATCGTGAACGTTATTCGTTATTTTAAGTTTAGTTTTGTAGTCATTGCTCTTTACATATTCCTATAAAAAAATTTAATGATGAAAGATCAGGTGATCGCGCTGGCCATTTCATCGTTTCTCGCCTCTCTATCCACTGATTGGGAAATGTTGTATTGGGGTTTTGTCGGACATCAACTTAGTAATGTGGTGGTGCTCCATCCTGTTGAAACCATATCATATTCACTGGAACTTGAGGGTTTCTTGGATCAGGATATAAATTTGCTAAACTTGGAATAACATCATTTTGAAGTGGTTACAAATAATTGTATTATCGCCATTCAAGTTGCCTTAAATGAAAAAGGGACCAATGATATGGTTTCCTACAATCCTTGCCCAAACATTAACCTTTTGAGAGTATTGCTTGTGTTCTTCTCTCATCCAATGACAATTTTCTGTTGACCAGTAGCGACAATTTTGCCGATTAGCATTACCATTAAGAGAAAAAGTACACTCATCAGAAAAAATAACGTCTTCTAATTGGATGATACTGTTATCCAAAATGTCCATCATTTGCTCACAAAAATAAGTTCTATCAAAATCGTTTTCCATGAGCTCCTGAGTAGGTATCATTTTATAAGGATGCATTTTATTTTTTTCAATATGTTTACTATATGTATGGCTCTAACATTGAATGTTGTGGATGCCTGTCTACTCGATATATGTGGGTTTTTCTCAAACTCCAGTATCACATCTAATTTGAGTTCATCACTCATTGCATTGCATTGGCAACTGCTTTTTTTATCTGCCTCACATGACCGAACTCGCGAAACTGCTTCTCTATTGTTCCTTGAGATAATTGTGGTAATTTAGGAAATTTCTCATGAAAAAGGCGAGCTACTTCCTGTTATGTTCGGGTTTTATTTCCGTAATCATTCATTTGTAAAACTGTTATTTCATGCATTTCCGTTAATCTAACCATTTGTCAGACTCGAAATTAACGAACTTTAAACTTAAATTAAAATACTGAGAACTAATGTTGTAACATACAAAAAAATTTGACAAGACGTTGCCACGGAAGTTATTTACAGTTTTTTTAAAGGATACCATCGAAAAAGAACATTGCTGTGGTTTTTGCTTATTTTCTTATTATCAATACCTTAACATGAAGTAAGTTTTGAGTATTATGCAATAAGTTTTGAGTGTATTTTATCGAGATTCGGTGACCACATGATTTTAATTCATTTTATCTTAATTGTTGCAATAAACTTGAAAGCAATAACATTTTTGAATAGATAATGAAGAGACCCTTCAGATGATATATTACAAGCCTTTACTTCCCATTTGAAAAATTGGAGGTTGTACTGTCGTTCGACAGGGGTTGAAGGTAGGGGTAACATTTTTCCGTTGAAGTATGTCAAATTATAATTTAAATTTGACGTAATTCGGGATTTTTTAAAGATATGCACAGTAACCGAAATAATGAATTTATTCCATTGGCTCTCACACACTGTATTCTGTAATTGTTATTTGAATTTTTTCGAAATTAACTCATTATTATTCATCTTGAAAGTTTCCATAAATATATGAAATTTTAAATATGCTAGTTGTTACAATCGCCCAACTATTCAAATTATGTGCGGCACTGTCGGTGAAGGGGAAGTCACAGTCTATCGCGCGCCATTTCTTTCCCCGTTACCCGCGCGCCCTCTAATTCAGCGACTTCGACACAATATGTGTCGTAGATATTCATTATTCATTTTTTACATCCATGGTTATTTGAATTAATTTATAAATATCATCAACATCAGTATTTCTCTACAGGTCATCGACCGAGTGATTAGGGCACACGGACAAAGCCTCCACGAGATCTACTCCTTGCAGAATTCTAACCTCGAGAGGATTCCAGACGTCGTCGTATGGCCGAGCTGTCACGAAGAAGTTACGAGGATAGTCGAGCTCGCGCATTCCGAAAACGTCGTCGTTATTCCTTTCGGGGGCGGAACTGCGGTTTCGGGAGCAGTCGAATGCCCTGCCGAAGAGACCCGACCCATAGTTGCTCTCGACACGTCGCAGATGAACAGGATTCTGTGGATCGACAGGGAGAACCTGGTAGCGTGCTGTGAAAGCGGGATCGTCGGCCAAGACTTAGAGAGGGAGTTGGGGAAGTTGGGGTATACGACGGGGCATGAGCCGGATAGTTACGAGTTCTCTAGTTTGGGCGGGTGGGTTGCTACTAGAGCGTCAGGTAAGTCATGTCTTTATTCAGGAGGATCATGAGGTGGGAGACAAGGTTCGATGGTTTGAATGTCAAACTGAATGGAACTGGGTACCAGTTTTCTAAATTGAAACGGGCCTCTCAATCTTAAACATCAAGTGAAAACAAAATGTCGCGTTATTTTTTTTGCAATATCTTTTGTTTAAAGAAAAACCCTATCAATATAGGCAACAGCCTATGTCATAGATCGGTTGGCCACTGTCGCGCTATTAGTCAACTCAATATTCGATGCCCTTTGGCGATATGAATGACATCTTAGGCGCCAGTCTAGTGAATTTTGAGTGAGACAAGGCGCCGCTACACCGGTCCAACGATTATGGACATAAAGGATTGCTTACTTACATATATCGCCACGTTAAACAAGCGCCGAGCAGATGTGACGTAACAATGGTGACACTTTTAGTAGTTGCCATTAGAGTGTGTGTTATTTTAACATTTTTTGAGGATTATTTTCGGACAGTATTACATTGTTTTTGTTTATTTTGATTAAATTTTTATTTAACTATACCAATTAGGTTTCTAAAACATTGAGTTTGTTATTGTGAAAGTCGTATTTTTTTGTGCTTTTGGATATTTTTAAAGTGGTGTAACGAGTAGACGCCATATAAGACTGTTATTTTCTTCCGTTTTGAGGTTTGTTTTATGCCATTGTGAAACTTTTTTGTTTTTTGAACATTTTTAAATTAAATTAAGGTAAAAATTGGAAATATTCACATTTTTGTAAGTAATAGCAATAATTGTCTAACCATTGAATAACCTTGTAATTTTTATTTAAAATGCCTGATCGTATTTGTAAAGTGTCAACTTGCAAAAGCAATACATT
>WOGR01010033.1:0-11084 GCA_015342045.1 Leptinotarsa lineolata | reverse complement strand
TTTGAGCGTGGTCCTTCAGCCGGTCAAATCTTCTTGTTTTTCATATTTCATAGTGAGAGAGTTTTGGGCAATTAAGTAAATATTTTAGAATGTTCCCTTGTGCTTTTTTATTTATAAGCTGGAGTCCACTTATCCCCATAAATATTATTTTGCAGCAGATACAATCTGTCCAGTAAACTTCATATTTTTTATATAGAGTAGTGATATGTCGTTTCGACGAACATACATTATCAGAAAGATATCTTAGGAAATCAATACCAGTAATCATATATCATATGTGCATGATTCACAAAATCACTTATCGGAAACAAGAAATGAACATTTTAGATAGACAGAATTTTGATTAAACTACTGAGATATTTGAGTTCAGTCATCAACTTATAATACTGCTCTCTAAGAACATACCCAATATTCGATGCTATTCATATTCACATACCAGAAAGAGGAAGATGAAACCTTTCAGAAATACTACGCGCGCTTTGGCATACATACATTAGACCACTTGAAGCCGTAAATAACGCAAAACTTCACTAAAGTACTAAAAAATTAATCAAGAATTGCTACCACGGTTGGATTAAAAACTGCATTCTAATATCCCATCTCTCCCTGCTCCGCCCCGTCCCGATACGACTCTTTTCGTCCATCCTGTCCGGAATGGACGAGACGTCCATAGTTGGAATGGACACGACACACGTGTTGTGTCCATTCCAAATATGATGAATCTTTATTCAGATGAATAAGCAAAATAATGATTTTTTTATCTTTGGGAGATAACGAATTTAGTAGACGGTAGGTAGCTATTTGAAGATTACTATGCATGTTATATGAAACGAGCCCTGTAGAAAACGAAATATTAGAATCTCAAAAAGGATTTAATGACGAGTAGTGCGCCGAAATCCTCAAGAAATTCAACCAGGCAACCACAAATTCTACATATATCGTAATAAGTGACAGTTTACATTGTATAATTTCAAAAGACGTAGGTATATAATCAATCATTTGGATGTTTGATAATCAATCGAATTTAAAAAGTGTCCAAACTTTGAAAAATAATTATATTTTCAGTAGCCATTTCGAGTAATTATGTATTCATTATTTATTAGTTGAATTGGTTGTAATAGATTAGTTAAATAACTTTTATTGTAATAAACAATTTTTCTGATATTTTATGATTCGGAAATTATAATGTTCTACCACAGAAATCGCATACCTACACTAACCCGTGATATTTTCGGTCTATCAATTTATTCCCCTTTCTAATATTACTTTAAATCGCCCAAATTACTCAAATCCTTTATCTATCCCAGTGAAAGATTTCAACTCCCCTTTGATCTGTTTAATAGGCTCTCCTTCACATCAAAGGACTTTTGTCAAAGAATATCAAGTGTCAAGTGTGTTCCCATGGTTATCAAAAGGGATTTTTCGCAAAACTAGGCATAAAAGTTACAAATTTCAAAGGATGAATAGAATAACATGGCATGTAGTGCTCTTTTAAAGTTTTCGGTACACCTGACGCAAATCTCCAGCATGAAGAGATCAGCGGTTACCTAA
This sequence comes from Leptinotarsa lineolata, assembly GCA_015342045.1. Taxonomy (NCBI): domain Eukaryota; kingdom Metazoa; phylum Arthropoda; class Insecta; order Coleoptera; family Chrysomelidae; genus Leptinotarsa; species Leptinotarsa lineolata. The sequence continues at coordinate 9,533 of WOGR01010033.1, read as the reverse complement.
ATATCTCATAAGATGCAATGATAAATATACCGGGTGGTTCTCTAAGGTGACTCACCCCTATTACTATTTTATTATTGGAGATGAAAGAACGAAATTTGTGGGTTGTGTATTACAGTTCAATTCACATTTTTTGACATATTTACTTGCTTTGCCGTACTTCCGGTTTGACCAGAAATGATTTTTTAATGGGATATCCTATATATTTTTACTTATTTCGATCGAGAATGACATTTTAAATCCATTAATACTTCACTTGTCAATGTTTGACAAATAAAATAATTTTTATTCCAATTAATATTTTTTGATCTAGAATGCCATGGATCGTGTAAATCGCTTCATTCTTGATCAAGTAACATGGGAAAACTACGACTGTGAGGCTTATGACTTCGCACTCGTTTGAAGAATTATTTCACAGTCACAAATATGAATTTTTCCAGTCAACCTAATTTTTCAAATGGAAAGGGGGTGGCTCGTCGGCTTTTTGTAAAAGATAATTTTCGTACGAATAATGTGATGTCACACACTTTCACTTTATTTTCTCTATTTTTCTGAATAATTGGAAGAAAGTCGCAAATTAGTCCATTAAGATTATAAATTTGCAAAATGGCCTCCTCCTTGATCACGTCAAAGTTCAACTTTTTCAATTGTTGCACGCTGTTCCTCAGTGATGTTCTGTACCTTATGCTCTAGTTCTACACGAGTAGTTAATATTGTATTGTAAACCTGATTTTTATTTGTTCCCCAGAGAAAAAAATCTAGCGGAGTAAGATCTGTTGATCTAGAATATGAAAAAGAAATAATACATTTATGTAAAACTGTGACAACTCAAGAATGTACCTCGCAGGCCACTGAATAGGTCCAATCACTTTCCTGGGAAGGTGTCATTCAGACGTTCTCTTACAACTTGAGAATTGTGAGGTAGCGCTCCATCTTGTTGAAAATAGATGTCAACTTGGTTAGCCAGCGGCAAATCTTCAATAAAATCATCAATTTGATGTCTAAGGAACTGCAGATATCTTTCCGCAGTCAGTGTTCGTCGAAAATTATTGGCCCAAAAGTTTTCCTCTGATAATACCCATCCAGCAATTGAAACCAAATCGCTCTTGAAAAATTCCCTTCTTGCAGTTGTTCGTCGAAAATTATTGACCCCAAAAGTTTTCCTCCGATAATACCCATCCATCAATTGAAACCAAATCGCTCTTGAAAATTTTCTTCTTGCATCAGATGTGAATTTGTTTAAAACCAGTACCTTTTATTATTCCTATTGAACATACCCATGTTGGTGAATTGGGTTTCATTTGAATAAATAATTTTAAATGAAAAACTTACATCTTCTCTGTATTTAGTCAAAAACCAGTTGCAAGATGTTGGTGTAGTTGGTACTTGAATGATCGATAATTATATTTGTGAAGAATTCTCCAAACGGACGGATAACTTATATCACACTCAGAAAACATTTGACCAATTGACGCCGTAAAATTCACTTCAATAAAGGTCAGCACGTCTATTTCTATTTCTTCACTGACGATGAAGTTATTGGCATTTTCTTCTGGTTCATTTCGCATTTTTCTTTCCAGTTTTGGAAAATAACGCCGAGTGGGATGGCGACGATTAGGGAACCTCTAAGCATAAATTCGGGCTGTATCAATTTTTTGTTTCTCCGTAAATTAGTAACATGTCAATTTTCTCTAATTATAAACTACACAAAAAATAAATTTTTAAAAGTGAAAGCATATTCATTAGCTTATTTGTTTAGGTAGTCCTAGCAACAGCTTCAATTGTTTGTCACGGATAACTAGAAAAACAGGACTAGTGCATAAATATACCGAATACGTATTATTTGTTATTAGGCATGATCGTTTCTTGCAATTATTCACAAAAATATAGAAAATTAAGTGAAAGTGTGTGGCATCAAATATTTCGTAAGAAAATGATCTCTCACAAAAAGTCGACGAGCCACTCCCATTTCCATTTGAAAAAATCAAGTCAACTGGAAAAATTCATATGTTCGACTTTGAAATGATTCTTCAAACGACTGTGAAGTCATAAGCCTCACAGTCGTAGTTTTCCCATGTTACTTGATTTACACGATCCATGGCATTCTCGAACAAAAAATAAATAATTGAATGAAAATGATTTTATTTGCCAAATATTGACAAGTGAAGTGTTGTTGGATTCAAAATGTCATTCTTGATGGAAATAAGTAAAAATATATAGGATGTTTCATTTAAAAATCGAAAGTTGAGGTCATTTCCGGTCAAACCGGAAGTACCGCAAAGCAAATAAATTAATCAAAAAATGTAAATTGAACTATAATACACAACTTCCAAATTTTGTTTTTCTATCTCCAATAATAAAAAAGTTATTTGGGTGAGCCACCTTAGATAATGACCCGGTATGCAATATGATAGTATGCATGTAGATGCATTCCAGTGATTCCACGAAGGAAAACATGATTTTATCTCAGTCAAAATTATTTTTACTTCGAAGAAATAAAAAAAAATTCTTCATCGATATCGTTTTCAACTTCACCGATATTCTGACACAGAAATGATTCTTACAGTTAAATTCTGTTCTTGAAAGAAGAATGTATTGGAAAAAAAATAAATGGTTAGAATTTTCATTTTGAAACATATATTTTATTTAAATTGAAAGAGTGTATTTTGTAATACGTATGAATCTCTCCCCGGCATTGTTATTATACTGATTTTTATTTATGTTAAAGTATGTTTTATTCGAATTCAAAACAAGATATAATAAACTGAAGTAATTTATTTAAAAACTTGCTTGTACGAAACATATTGTTTGACTGAATTTGTTTACAGAAATGTGAACAAATTCAGTAGGCTCAGAAAAATCACTGTCGCTAAGTGATTATTTAAAGAATGTTAGTGGTAATCATTGAGATGATGAAAGCGTATCTCCTGTTGAAGTGATTAGATGGATAAACTGAGAATATTACACCAATAGTGAAGTATCAATAATCGGACAGCTTCTTATCCGTCTGGGACAAGTAACCAGAGTTCTGTTACAGAGTGAAAATATTCTCAGCAAAAATCAATAATCCAATATCTACCGAATTTTTAGTGCTATATGACAATTCTAGAATATTAGCGTAAATGAGCTTAAAAGTGATTAAACCGAAAATCACATTACGGATGCCACATTAACATCTTTGACATTTCTATAGGAAAGAGCTGAGGTGATTTTCAATCACCAATTTGGTATTATTTTTTACTTTCTACACAATATTCAACCCCTCCAACGGCTGTACTCGATAAAATTCAAAAGTACCAAGAGTGAGAATAATGCGTTATATCAATAAAACAAAAAGTTTGACAACTTCTGGTAGTCTAGTATATGTCGGAGTAACACTTCTCAACAATGGACTGCCATGTGGAATTCTTGTAAAGTGTCCCCTGTAGTGCACCGATTTGTTACGGATTAGATGTTTCTTTTGTTAAAGATTCGTCGTTTCGGTGATACACTTGTGCCTGTTTGGTATTGCACCGAAACACTGAACTAATACCCTTAATTGGCCCTGTTTGTCTCTAAAAACCTAAATTTCCTGGGTAAGGGGAAACACGATATACCTAGTTAGCATTGTATTACTGATATGTTTTAGAACATGAGTTCATGAAATTCAATATCAGAAGAAACTGAGACAATATACAGTGTGTAAAAGCCAAATGAAATAAATTCATTATTTCGGTTACTGTACATATTTGAGAAAAAAATCTTGAAGCACTCGAATTCAAATTATAATTTGACATACTTCAACGAAAAAATGCTACCCCTACCTTCAACCCTCGTCGAATGACAGGTACAACCCCCGAATTTTTCAAATGAGAAGTATAGGCTTGTGATATATCGTTTAAAAGGTCTCTTCATTCTTTATTCAAAAATGTTAGCTCTTTAGAATTCATTGCAAAAATTAAGATAAAATAAATCAAGATCATGTGGTTACCGAAATTTGATTAAATATACTCAAAACGTATTGTAAATATACTCAAAATTTATTTCATGTTGAGGTAATGATAAAATAAGAAAGTAAGCAAAAATCATAGCAACGTTCTTTTTAGATGCTATCCTTTAAGAAACTGTAAATAATTTCCGTGTCAACGTTAGTTTGAAACGCCTTGTCAATTTGTTTTGTATGTTACAATATTAGGTGTCAGTATTTTAATTTAAATTGAAAGTTCGTTAACTTCAAGTCTGACAAATGGTTAGATTAAAGGAAATGCATAAAATAACAGTATTACAAATGATTGGTTAAGGAGATAAAACCCGAACACAATAGGAAATAGCACGCCTATTTCATGAGATATTTTGTAATTTACCGCCCATATCTCAAGGAACAATGAGCAAAATAGAGAAGCAGTTTCGCAAATTCGGTCATGTGGGGCAGATAAAAAAAGCAGCTGCCAATGCAATGGGTGATGAAATCAAATTAGATGTGATGCTTGAGTTCGAGGAAAACCCACATACATTGAGTAGATAGGCATCCACTACATTTAATGTTAGCCATACAGCGATAGTAAACATATCGAAAGAAAATAAAATGCATTCCTATAAAATGATACCTACTCATGGAAGACAATTTTGTTAGAAGATTTATTTTTGTGAGCAAATGATGGACATGTTGGATAACAGTAACATCCAATTAGAAGACGTTATGTTTTCTGATGAGTGTACTTTTTCTCTTAACGATCATGCTAATCGGAAAATCCTCACTGGATGGGAGAAGAACACACGCAATACCCTCAAAAGGTTGATGTTTGGGCAGGGATTGTAGGAAACAATATCATTGGTCCCTTTTTCATTGAGGGCAACTTGAATAGCGATAATTATTTGGCACTACTTCAAAATGGTGTTGTTCCAAGTTTAGCAAATTTATATCCTGATCCAGGAAACCCCCAAGTCCCAGCATGATGGAGCACCACCATATTACCAAGTTAATGTCCGGCAATACCTCGATACAACATTTCCCAATCGGTGGATAGGGAGGAGAGGATCGATTGAATGGCCAGCGCGATCACCTGATCTTTCATCATTAGATTTATTTTTATGGGGATATGTAAAGTGCAATGTTTACAAAACAAAAATTTTAGATTTGAATGACTTAAAAGAACGAATAATGCTTGCGATTAGTTCGGTCACGCCTGATATGTTAAATAATGTTAGAAGATAGTTTTATTTAAGATTAGGATGTTGCCAAGACGTTCGCGGTGAACATTTTGGACATCTTCTTCGTTAACATCCATAGTTTTATTTCGTATTCTACATTTCATTACGTTTTACATTACATTTTAGTTTTTGAGTGTATTTTATCGAATTTCGGTAACCACATGGTTTTAATCCATTTTATCTTAATTGTTGCAATAAACTCGGAAGAGATAACATTTTTGAATAGAGAATGAAGAGACCTTTCAAAGGATATATCACAAACCTATACTTCCCATTTAAAAAATTGGGGGTTGTACCTGTCATTCGAAGGGGGTTGAAGGTAGGGGTGGCATAAATGATGTCAGATTATAATTTAAAGTTGATGTGTTTCAGGATTTTTTATAAATTTGTCCAGTAACCGAAATAATGAATTTATTGGCTTTTACACACTGCATAGTTTAAGCATGTTGCTTATTAATATAATATTGTTTCCTGAAAATAAAGATTAAAAAATGCCCATTATAAATCCAAAACGCTACCAGAGTGATCAAACAAAATTTTGTGATTCCGTGGCAAATCATAAAGACATCACAAAATATACCGAAAATTCCGGCTGAATAATGTGAGTTCAGGTTAGGATAATTGAATTTTTGGTATATTGAATAAAAACTTCATGATATTTTGGTGGTACATATTCATAAAGAATCCACATGAGACATCTTCAACAGATTCTGCAGATTTGTCGAATCCATTTATCAAGTGGCCAGAAAAAATGAGAGAACATTTGTTTCACTTTCTTGTACAAATAATCTCTGTATACCTTACTTGAAAGAAATCATAAAAAACAGTTGAACTTTCATACTAATGATTAAAACCCCACCTTTGTATCACTTAGAATTCGAATTATCTTATCAGATTATTAATTATATTGTATCGACAAGTAGACACGTTGTGAGAAAAATTGTAGTCTGTAGTTAAAATGAGTCATACCAACATGAACTTCTTCAAGTTTTTAGTAATATTGAATGGTATTTTATTAACCAAAGGACATGACACCACTAATGTAGACGCTTGTAAGTAGTCCATTAACAATTCGATACTTTTTTAAACTATATGCTGTGCTGGGCATTCCAATTTTTTGATAAAAATAAAGTATATCTCCTTAAGCAACGAAGTAATGAATAATTTTCAAGTGGCTGTTCCACAGGTGTACAAGTGTACATAATTGAGTCGGTTTAAAAGTGAAAGTATTTATTTTGAACATTCAGTGCTAATATAACAAATCTCAAAAGACTTGTATACGGCGAGTAACAAAAATATGGAACACTCGCATTAATAATTATTAGATTTTTTCACATAAACACCCAAAATTGTTTCAACTTTTTAATCTATACTTATAAATGCAAAAGCCACTAACTTAACACCCATTCATCTCTGTTTCTCCGTACTGGTGAGTCCTAGGAAGCTAAAATTTGGTATATAGGTGCTTCTTAGGATTTTATAATATTCCAATTGGGGCGCCACCCGTGGGGGCGCCCCAGTTGGGTAAAAGGGGTGCGTTTACATATGAGTATTACCTTTTCATCACTGTTTTTTTGTACCGCTATATTTTTGGAGGTTGAAATTTTGTAAGTAGGTTCGTTTTATAATATAGATGTGCAATAACAAAGGATTTGGCTTATGGCCTATGAGCAGCGTCGGAGAATAGTGGGACGCACATGGGGTCTTTCACCCCGTGTGGTCATCTGGATCTACACTGCAATAATAAGAACCATGTTAACGTACGGAGCCATCGCATGGGGACCAAAAGTTATACAAGCAACGGCCATCCAAAAATTATATCAAATACAGCGATTTGCCTGTTTAAACTTCACAGGAGCCATGAGAACAACACCAAACGCGGCAATGGAATGATCCCCTTGGACCTGTATGTTGAGGAGGCTGCGTTAATGACCATGGTACGATTGCGTACGACTGGTGTAAATCTCGAAGTAGGAATGGGTCAATCGAAGCTAAGTTTTTGGCGAGAAGCGCTTACTGCGTTACCTCTACTGCTGGCAGGTCGTGATGCAATTGAATCCAGGTTTGTGTTTAACAAACCCTACAAAATATAAATGAAATACAACACAGAGTCAGATGCTATAAATACAAGAGATAACCAGGAAAGGAATTTCTGGCAAAAACATAATAATTTGCACTGACAGTAGACAAGTCCTATTAGCCTTGAACAGACAACGTGTTACTTCAGGGCTAGTACTAGAGTGCCACCAAGACTTAGACAACGCCTCAGTATATAACAATATTATCCTGAGGTGGGTTAAAGAGCACGATATGAGTAAAGGTAATTGCATTGTCGATTCTTCAGCTAGGAAAGCGGCTGGACTAAGAATCTTAGGACCCAGTGACACCTACGGCCTGATGACTTCGACAATTGCGGAACTAGCCAAACGTTACAATCATGCTCAATCCCTGAAAAGTTGGGATGGAATCAAAGGATGCATTCTTGCTAGGATCACTTTGGGTGATCCTCGGAAGCTGGCGACGACCAGGAAAAACCTACGTTCAACAGTAGGATTTCTAACTGACCACTGTCAACTAAGTAAACACCTCCATACTATGGGGCTGGTGGACACACCCCTAGGCAAGATGTGTGAACAGAAAGATGCAACTTTCAGGCATGTCTTATGTGAATGTCCGGAGTTATTGTCAATAACAGAGTGTGTGTTCGGCGAGTTCTGGCCTACACCTGCCGATATAAAGGAGATGTCTGCTAGTGACCTGTCCACCTTCCTGGAAAGGACAGGATGGACGATAACCTAGGAGGACAACTCCTTGGGAGGATGTAAAATGAGTCACATGTAGCCTAAGTGCTGTGGGCCTACACTCGCACTCTCTACTCTACAGAAACCTAGTAGTAGAAATTGAAACACTTCCGTCATATCTGCCGCCTTTCAAATAGTTCCATAGTTGTTATTTGAGAATACTTTCAGGGTACTTCAGTAAAAATATCATGAATAGATGGTGGTGACCAACTTAAATCCAATTATGAACACTTCAGCAAGTAAAATCAGAATTAAAATAAAAAATATATGTTGCCACTATGTATTTTTTGTACTCATAGAAACCTCTGAAAACACTGCTGCTACTCGTTTTTTATTCTCTACCGAGATAATTCATCTATTCATGTTATTTTTGATTTTTTCCGTGAACAAGCATTATGTTTCATTTTTTTAAGAAATGAATGAAATCATTTTCTTTCTGTATAGTTTTACAACTCACTCAAACTGGTCACAAAGAGTACCTAATTCGTAAATTCTTCCGCAACTTCACATTTCTAAAAAGTGATACTAACTCATTTTTAAAAAACTAACAGATTTTGTTGAGCGTTTTTGTGTTCGCAAAACTATATATTTTGTTAATTTTCAGGTTTAGTCATGAGACTATTACGACATGAACTTACACCTTCGATTGAATATAAATATGTGGTGAAAACGATTCTACCTAAAGAACAACGATGGTGGAAGAGAGGAACCCATCGACTGTTCGCCGAAGAACCTTCACCGAAAATAATAGAAGCCTAAACTATATGATTCGATACTCATACACATATGCGTCGAGGCTAGTCACATTTATCATATGAACTCATGAATATTTATTTTTTATCAAGACTTCATTACAATTTTGTAACGTGTTTAAATGATTTATCCCATTTAATCCCATTCCTCTGTCCACCTCGGATTTTAGCAAATCGTATATTGTTGGCGATTTTAATGTACAATGGATTTCAGACACCAGTTTTGATTTAAACATGCATAGCGGGAAATTACACTAACTATACGGGTTTGCTGATTTTAACTCCCTCCAACAACTTAATCATATTGAAAATAATTATGGCCGTATCTTAGATTTAGTATTAACTTCAGAAAATATTCTACTAGCTGCACTATAAATAAAATAGATCTGCCGTTTGTGAAGGAGAATGATTATCATCCCGCTCTAAATATAACTATTTCTTCTGAAGAGAGGAAAGAATCTACAAATATTCCACTAGAATCGAGGTATAACTTCAGAAAGGACGATTTTCTTGAATTGAGTCGCATTTTCAGAGATACCGAGTGGCATACAGTGAATTTTATAGTTTGTGGAATGACGTGGTAGCAAGGTGTGTCCCTAAAATTAGTTTCGGTAAGAATAACAATTCGTATTCAATTTGGTTTACTGAAGAGATAAAGAGAGATACAGAAAATTGAAAGTGTTATCAGTTCACTATGAAAATAAATTCAAAGAATGAAAAAAATTAATTAGAAAAGAAGAGAGGATTTATTATAAAAAAAATCGAAGATAGTATATATACCGAAGTGAATGAA
>WOGR01010032.1:0-11085 GCA_015342045.1 Leptinotarsa lineolata | reverse complement strand
AAATTAAAATCATGTGGTTACCGAAATTCGATAAAATACACTCAAAAACTAAAATGTAATGCAAAACGTAATGAAATGTAGAATACGAAAAAGAACTTTGGATGTCAACGAAGTAGATGTTCAAAATGTTTGTTTGAAGGTGATTGACAATGATACATAGTGAATTTCATCAGTTCGGACTTCCATTGTCCAATAATGTATAAAATGATTTGAAATTCCTGAAATAACCAACATCGTCTTCGGGTGACGTCATCACCCGAAGACGATTGTGGATACTAACAATCGAAACGTCGTGAAGTAACGTGACTTGAAATCGGTTAATTTTTATATTCATTCCTCTTTTTATTTCAATTGTTCAATTTTTTACTTGCATTTCATTTCACTTTAAATTCATTTCAGGGTTTTTTTGCTTAATATATTTGTTATTTTCAGCTATTCTTTTAATTTCAATTTCATTGGTTATTTCAGGGATTTCAAATCATTCTGTACAATATTGGACAATGGAAGTCCGAACTGATGGAATTCAGATGTTCAAAATGTTCACTGCGAACGTCTTGGAAACATCCAAATCTCAAATAAAACTGTCTTCTAACATTATTCAACATATCACGCGGAACTGACCTAATCGCAGGCATTATTCGTCCTTTTAAGTCATTCAAATCTGAAGGTTTAGTTTTGTACACGCTGCTCTGTACATATCCCCACAAAAATAAATCTAATGATGAAAGATCAGGTGATCGCGCTGGCCATTCAATTGATCCTCGCCTCCCTATCCACCAATTGGGAAATGTTGTATCGCGGTATTGCCGGACATTAACTTGGTAATGTGGTGGTGCTCCATCTTGCTGAAACCATGTCGTATTCACTGGAACTTGAGGGTTTCCTGGATCAGGATATAAGTTTGCTAAACTTATATCCTGATTTGGCACTACTTCAAAATGACATCATTTTGAAGTAGTGCCAAATAATTATCGCCATTCAAGTTATCCTAAATGAAAAAGAGGGACCAATAATGTGGTTTCCTACAATCTTTGCCCAAACATTAACCTTTTGAGGGTATTACGGGTGTTCTCTCATCCAGTGAGGATTTTCCGTTGACCAGTAGTGGCAATTTTGCCGATTAGTATGACCGTTAAAAGAAAAAGTACACTCATCAGAAAACATAACGTCTTCTATTTGGATGATATTGTTATCCAACATGTCCATCATTTGCTCACAAAAATAAGTTCTCCAATCAAAATCGTATTCCATGAGCCCCAGATATAGTATTATGTACAGGGTGTACCGTTATGAAAAATTGAGAATGAAAATACACCATTTTCTATAAGGTAAATGTGGGATAGTTTCCAAACTTTTTGAAATAGGAGATTATCATAGAGAAGATGTGAATTTAAAAATCTTCAATTTCAACTTCAACTGATGGTTGGTGTACTTATTGATGAACAAAGTAACCTGCTTAATTTAATACTATTTGTGTTTTTTATTAGTTAATAACAAATAAAATGAAATAAATGCCTACTATGTGAGTTAGACGCCGCTATGATATTTCGACTGGTGGGATGGTTAACCTAAGATATTAATGAAAGAATATTATGATTTTCTCAAATTAATTTCACATTTGCTAAATAATACAATCAACTGAACTTAAATATTTTGTATTAATTATTATAATCATATTTTTTTCATAAAAATATATGTTCTAACTTTACATTAGATGGCACAGTCCTCTTTGGTGCTAAATTGAGTGATGAATATAACAAATTCTAAATGAACAGTGCCTTGCACAAAATCTTAACTATATCTTTTTTTCATATATAATTTCTTTATATATTTCGTCTCTTGTTTTTTTTATTTATGACTTTTTTAGGCAATTCGATACTAAAATTCATTTTTCACGTAGTTTTAAATACTTATAATCATTACATTTCGTGCAGCCAATTTCTACACATGATGCACTGAATCCAGTCTACCTTCGATTTTGTCATTTCAAAATCTTCGATTCATTCAACAAAAACCATTTAAAACAATTCCACACATTTCTAGAAGGGTCTGACTCATTTGAAAGCGTTTCGTCGTTTTCACTGAAAATGTTTCACTCTGAATATTGCGAACAGGACCCTGAATTGTATTTTGAGTATTCAAACTTTCATTTTGGTTTATTCCTGTGAACCACCGTTTCTAAGATATTTGTTCTCTTGTCTTTTTCCAACATAAGATTAATTTTCTATTAGAGAATCATCAGAGTCACAAGTCTACTCTGAAGCTGATCTCGACCTTTTTTTAGTCAATTTTTTGGCTTGTTCGCTGCTTTTACGTGATATGTTAGGAGTAGCTTTTCCTTTATTTTTCTCAGCAGCAATGTTCTTCTTAGGAGTCAGATCTGTAGCAAACTGTTTCCCATTTTTTGTAGAAAGGTACAGGAATTTTCGGTACAGGAGAATATTTTTGCAAATACTTGTTGTCGTCTCTTTCTGTATACCTGCAGTAGGCTGCTGAGAAAGCAGATAATTATTAATCAGTCGTAACATTACGGTCTTGATTGCTTGAAGATGAATTAGAAATTGCAAAAAAACTATTTGGAATAATAGCCGGACTATATGAGTAAATAATATCGCAAGCTCTAAACCCGGAAATAGCATTGGAGGGTGTAGCCGCTCGGACCAACTAGCCTGGCAGCTACTGACCGACTTATTTTTTTCTTGGTGTGCAAGTATCCAGTTTGCGCAGGTACTTGCATGACATGTCTGGAAAACAAAAAAATAATTATTTAGTTCATGATACAATGTGGGCATTTATACTCAGAAAAACTGGGACATCTATCCCCATTTCGTGGAATAGACGCCCTCTGATTCATCTAATAAATCCTATTAGAAAATACTGATATAACATTTAAATGTTTGTATTTGATACATAGATAGATTGTTAATTCAAAAAAAAACACCTACGCCATCTGTCGTCATTTAATTCGTTTTTTGCTGCACAACTGATAGCACGTTCGTTCCAAAAAAGGGCGAGGCATCGACTGGCGGAAGTGAGAGGGCAAGCTTAAATTGAAACGAAACACTACGGGTGTAATTCTCGTACAGACCACTACGCGTTTACTAAGGCATCTATCCCCCTATGGCGTCTATTCCACATTTACCCTAATATTCGGTGGAAAATAGTTTTATTCCTATAATGTTCGATTTTGAGATATTGAGTGTTGAAAGAACCCTTTTTGAACATGAATAACACCATAACTTCTGAACCACTTGTTATAAACCCATCCAACCCCATATTTTTGAAAAGCGGTCTAACCAAGGAGTTCAATGTATTCTGATGAACATGAGTTTGGTATGCTACACATTCTTTGGTCGCCTTGTATATTTACATTTTTTTTTTTTGTATCTCAGACATGAAATCAGTTATCGTCCACAAACGTATCGTTGATGTACTCTATATTTGATGGGTTTCATGAGAAAATTAGAGAAAGAAACAACAATTCCAAGTTGCTACAGTGTTTTCTGGAGGCTTGAAAGAAATTAGCAATTCAGAATGACCCAAGCAGCAAAACATCTTATTCAATCAGCTGGGATATATGGTTTATCAAACAAAAAATATCATGGTTCCTCACAAAAATAGTGAAGCAATACTCATTTGCTGTCTTAATGCACAAATATTAGGCTGTTTGAAAAGTTTTGTCCAACGAAGAAGAAACCAACACAAAACGATATGAAACATATCGTTTTGTGTTGTCTCGTGAATTTGGTTGTTTCAATATTTTTCATTCTTTATTATGTATCTAATATGTCTGATGGTTTTTAAAACAGTTATTTTCGATACGAAAAAACTACTTTCCGAGTACAGAAGAATTAAAAACGTTTGCAAGAAAACAATTGTTAAAAAAAATTGATCGTGTTACCCAACCAACCTTTCTTCAGAAAAATTATCGGATCACCGAAATAGTTACCTGATAAATATTAAAGTTTTCACTGAAATTACAAATCAACTTATATAAATATCAACTAAATCATTGTCTCAGTTCTTACTTACTGAATTTACCTGTTTTTCTATTCATCTAATTGATATTGGCATAAAATGCCAATATTTAACCTATTTTCTAGGTTATTCAAAATCTACTGCTATATATAAAATATTCTAGAATAGTTAGATGTACCCGTAACTGCTACCGTATAGCGAAACTCGTTTTGAATAAAATCTGTTGTGAAAATTCTGTAATCTTTATCACGGATATTGTTTTAAATTTTCATCAAGTGACGGGTCAAACTATTCATAATTTTCACTGAAAGTTCACTCTTCCTATGCTGGAATACAGCCTAAACTTGCTAGACAGACTGTTACTGTATGCATGATATATTCAAATATAATGTGGAATACCATAAGTTTGCTCATCTTAGAAATCAAATCCAAAATATTGCGTTTTTCTTTCCAGCAAAGAACTTCAGGGAAAACCAACCAATCGTATTTCGTGTCTCTTGAAAGTAGTACCCATCTTACCTATCTTCAATAATACAATAATAATAATTAATCGACTATCGCGTCGAAAATTAACAGTGTATGGTTCCTTTATTTGTTATGAATTTCAATACAAGCTGTGTACATCCACCCACGAATTTTCAAACATTTTTCGTAAGAGAAGTGCCTATGCTTGTTTAGGAGTTGGGGATATGGTAATCACAACAGTTCACCCAACACTTCGCAAAAACCTATATTAACACAGACTGTATACTTCCAAAGTACTGTTATAAAGATACAGTTGATATCAACAAAATTAATATTGGAGATTGGTTGATGTATCCATAACTTGAAGCTCAAGTATTCTTATGGGCCTGATGGTATACCAACGGCATTGTTGAAGAACTGTATGTACTTTATGTGCACCAATACAGTTTCTTTTTGGTATATCTCTCTACAATGGGCATTTTCCTGATTACTGAAAAAAAAAGCTATATTACACCTATATAAAAATCATGCAATAGGGAAAATGTTACAGTTTATAGAGAAATTTGCATTCAGTCTATAATACCTAAGTTAATGGAATATAATAATACCACAACAACATGGTTTCTGTTCAGTACGATCTACGGTGATAAATCTCATAACATATGAACAGCATTTGTTACATGCCTTGGAGACAGGTAACCAAATAGATTCTATATATACCGATTTCTCTAGAGCACTTGATAGGGTTAATCATTTGTTGTTGTTGAAAAAACTGAAAGCTCTAGGTTTTGGTACTGGTATAATAAATTGGATTAGAAGCTTTCTAACACAACGTTTTCAGTGTGTTAGAATCAATAATTGAATTCTGAAACGATTCCTGTAGTTTCCGGTGTGCCAAAGGGATCACATTGTGGACCATTATTATTCAATCTATTTGTTAATGACATTGGAAATTGTTTACTATATGCAGAGTTTTCACTATTTGCAGATGATTTGAAATTATATTGATCACTTAGTGATGTCTCAGACAGTCAGATTCTTTAGAACAAATTGGATTTTATACATAACTGGTATTTAACAAACAACTTGAATCTGAATATAAAGAAATGTCACGTCATCACTTTTTCCAAATTAAAAAATATTCATTATTATGACTATAATATTGATGGAAAAGTACTCGACAGGGTACACGAAATAGGAGACCTTGGAATCACTTTAGATCAACAACTGAACTTCAAAAGACACTTCAATAATGTTTCTGTAAAGGAAAGCAAAATTTTAGGATTTATAATGAGAAATGGTGAAGATTTGTCATTTAATACCCTCAAAACTTTATACTGTTCTTCAGTTAGATCAGCACTGGAATATGCCTCAGTTGCATGGTTTCCATATTACAAGTGTGAAATTGAAAAAATTGAAAATGTAGAAATTCGAAATTTCGATATATCCTTCGAAATGGAGACATATTTCAACTTCAATCGTCAAAATACTTTAAATAATTAATTAATCTCGACCTAACTGAACTTAGCACACGGCGCTGTCATATATGACATTCATTTTGAAACCTTGTGTTTTAGAAAGTACTAACTTCAATGTAAAATCTTACGATACAAGAAATCCTCCAATTTTTTTCACAAAAAATCATAGCACTAACTATGTCTACAACACACCGATGTTCAGATGCATGAGATGGTTTAATAAGTATGATATCGATCCCCCTGTAAATTCTTTGAGTGAATTGAAAAAATCTCTTAGTGACATAAGGTTAGACAAATATTATTGTTGTCTTATAATATGTAACTTCTCAGCATAGTAGTTCTGTTATAATTGTAATGTATATTGTTTCTAATGGTGAATCAGTAAATAAATAAAAGAACACTTGAGAAGCCTTACATTTGGAACGACCCTAGTTTTCATGGTTGAATATCATCTCTTAATACATGAGGAATACAAAATACAGGTTCACAAGGCATTGCCCCTCATTTGGAAGAATATTTTCCATGACAAATAGTGGCACAGACTTAATAATAATTAATGTTAATACTTTTGTTCACTT
The DNA here is from genome assembly GCA_015342045.1 of Leptinotarsa lineolata. Classification (NCBI taxonomy): domain Eukaryota; kingdom Metazoa; phylum Arthropoda; class Insecta; order Coleoptera; family Chrysomelidae; genus Leptinotarsa; species Leptinotarsa lineolata. The sequence continues at coordinate 4,586 of WOGR01010032.1, read as the reverse complement.
AATGAATTTCACCACCGAAATATTTCGTAGCATGAAAAATGAACACACTCGACAACAAATTGTGAAAGTTAAAATGAAATCAGCATCATTAATTTATATTACAAACATTAATTTCGTGAAACAATAATTCCACTTCTAGAGATATGACGGGGATTCTTTGGACGATTTGAAATTTTAACAAACTTAAATGGCTTCAAGAGGAATGAATAATTTGAAACCCTCCAGTCGTTATCTCGGATCTAGGACGAAGTTGAAACAAAGTAGAAAAAGCTGGAACAAAGACGGTCTCCCTGGTACGAAGGAAGGTGGAAAGGAGAGGAGAAATTTCAGGCAGAAACGGTCGGACAAAGACAGCTTCTTTTTGTCTAATGACATTTTCATATTAATGACTACGGCAAAATGGCGAAACTTACGTCATTTTCTTACGGTTGTAGACGGCTTTATTCCAAACTTGTTTGCTTCGTGGATGAAAATTTCGAGCATAACGTTTGTTTTTCACAAAAATACAGGTGTAATTATTCATTATTACTCGGTATAGTTATTTGGTTTCAAATTTGAACATAATATGAATATTCATTTGATAAAAATCCATAACGTATTCAAAAAACACTTCATTGTGAGATTTTCAATGAAGTAGTTTTACAAAAACGCAACTCATGTTTCTTTATACAATTGCTCCTTCAGGCGTGTCTATACTAACTGGAATCTACATATTCAATTCTTTATATATATTTTTTTAATTTGAAGTACCCGAATTTTAAGTACCTGAGCTTTACTGAATCAATTAATGTTGAAAATGTGAACCTGAATTTGATAATATATCAGTTGATATTAACATTAGGAAAGAAGTTGAAATGAACGTGTGATGAATGGAATGAGCTGAGCTTATGTATCAGTTAATTACCAGTTTACACCTCTGAAAAAATATTCAGTAATAGGGGGTAATGGGTCATTCAGTAAATAACCCGAATTCCCGAATCAATTCAATTCTAAACGTTCTGAAATATTTATTTTGAAACTTTCCTGTTGTGAATGTAATACGCCACAGTCGTGCTATGCTCAAAGATATTCGCAAATGTGATATTGATCTTAATTCTTTGGGAAAAAGTTCTTCACGTTTGGCCAATACAAGTTTTGGGCAAGAGTCACAAGTCAATCCATATTCCCCTGATCTATTCGAAACTAAAGTTTTGTTTTTATTGTTCTCAATAAATCTTTCAAAATTATCATTTGTTCTGCAAGCTACGTCGAAGCATTCCATTCTTAAAAAACTAGCGATAATATTAGTGGGTTCACTATAATATATCAATATCCTATAGCGGACGCTATCGTTTCCTGAGGATGGGTAGACCTGATCCATAGTGTTTTTTTTCGTAGTTTTTTGGAAAGAATGAAGTCGATAATATCTACCTTTTTGCCAGTGATTCGTTTGATAAAATTAGCTCTCTGAAAATTACTTTCTGAAAGCGGAATATTCAATAGTATGTGAAGCATACTATCGAATGCAGCTAGTTTATACTATCAGAGATATGTGGAGGAATTATATGTATGACAATGTCTGTTTGCAGTCAAGATGAACATGATTCTTCTGATAATTGATTATTTACTATGGTTTCCGTTTCTTTTCCCACAGGTTGGAGAGTATCTAAAGGCCTGAATTCGAATTCACTGATTTTAACTTGGAATTGAGATGATGTAAATTATTTTGGTTCCTCGAAAATAGCTCCGATTTTTATAATATTTTTTGCCGCCGTGCATGCATTTCATACACTTTATGATAGTCTTTCATTAAATTCAAGGAGTTATAGAAAAATTAAAATTATTGCGGACAATAATGCGACAAAGTCGTACTTTTGCTGTCTTAAGTAGATAGGTATTTACCTTCAAAAACAAGAACTTTTTCCAATTACCAGAATTGCAATACTTTTCTTGACGCAGGGAGAGTTTTCTTCATCCCCTGAAGAAGTAAACTTGGATTGCATTTCTAGTGATTGAGAAAAGTGTTTCTTCTGGATTTATTCTTCGCCAAAGGTATTTCAAAATCAAAATCAATAAATTGAAGGGGTTATATTTCATATAACCTTCAGTACCAGTGTGGTACTGAAGAGCCCTGAGGCAAGTCTCTTATGGCGAAACACGTGTCTACCAGTGAGGATAGCTGAGTTCCATGTAAGTGAATTTTTTCTTCTTTCATCTTGTGAATGATATCTGATTCAAGTCTCAAACGAATGTTTGGAATACAAATTAAGTAGAAAAAAGTGTTCTTCGTATAATTCAGTGTTCATATAAAAGTATTCGTTTCAAAAGAATTTTTTTCATGTAATTCAATGTTTATATGGAAATAGCTGTGTCAGAAGGCCTTTTTTCTCCATTTTGTGTCTGAAAGTTACTTCTTTGAATGATCTATACATCTATGTTTAGAGTTACTTCTTTTAAAAATTATTGCTTTCTTCCTTTCTTTGGAAGATTCCCACATTTTTTGTATCAAGATGGAGTAGTAGAAAGTCAAAAACTTCCTCTCCCATAAAATCAATAGTTGTAGTAGATCATTTTGTTTGAGTGAATTCCATCCATGGTTATGATTTTCAGTTACAAGTCAGTTCAAAAATATCAAAAACAAAGTCTTTTATTATAATGAATCTAGAATATTTTTCAAATCGAAAAAATGGTAAAATGAAAGAATATTCGTAATTTTGACTGTTTAGGTAATAGTCTTAGTATTTACATATATCTACCAGGTTTGAGAAAATCGCTCTATAGAAACCGAAAGCAATCCATTTCAACCCTCCTTACATGTCAGTGGAATGTGGTTCACCAGGTGTATGTAACAGAGAAGACAAATAATACCACATAAAACACAGTCCAAACTCAATCATACAAATGCCTACTATCGTATCTCGCCAAGCACTGAAGCAGGATCTGATTGAAACTCTAACTTTCATGAAACGTTCTTCGTATGCATAGAAAAAGGGTCCTCGCTGGATTTTTTGTCCAGTATGTAAATATGCCGTAATTAAAAAGGACCGAAGTGAAAAAGCTTGTATAAGTTCCGACGTAAGTGAAAATATAAATGCAAGGGCTTTTACGGTATAAATATTCATATTTCAGAGGAAAATTACTTTTCTTTCCCTTGCATGAAAGATACATATGCGACCCGGCCATGACTCGGCTCTATTGTCCTGCGAGGCTTTTGTCGTGGACATTTTCCAGAAATTATAAATTATATTCTGTTCAGGAATTCAAACTTTCGGGTTTCTGCGATATGAAAAAATAATTACTAGTGGGTTAAAATCAGTTTTTTATTCGTTGGAAGTAACGTGTATCTATATGGCGATAGCTTGTAGAGTGAATCAAATTGAACACTTTTGAAGGGAAATTTCTGTTTTCCAACTAGATAAATGAAAACTAATGGCTGTTTTGTGTCAAATTTTATGACAAACTCAATGGTGAAAAGCGCATATCGATATCTATCATCGCTTCTGAATTACAGCATTCTCATTGTTATTCTTTGTAGGCAACCTAGTGTAATCGTATTATTATTCAATAGATCAGATCATAATCACTAAATGAAATGTCAATAATTGTAAATAATCACTATCCGCAAACTCAGGCTAATAGGAACTCCCTCATACCTCAACTCACTTATTAGAAACAGTCACGAATCACCACAAAATATGACAGCAAAAAAATATTTTACTAGAATTGAAAATTTTGTAACGAAGTATTCACAACTGACATTCATCCTCACTGGTACTTCCATTTTAATGTATTGCATTGTTCAAGAAAAATGTGAAATATTTAGAATGTCCCAAAACAAATAGAGGACTTATCATAGTCAAAAGTTATTGAAAAATTTATTTCAATTCAATTGATGTTTTTGAAATTTGAGGCTTTAAACAATGTATTTGTTCATTTCTACCTACAAACCTAATCGGTTTATCAATAAGTGGACATCCTCTTTAATGAAAAATAATTACTTGAAATCAGATCCGGCTTAACCATTAATATCATGCTGAAGATTGACCCAAACTGAATGAAATAAATATGTTTGTTCTGTTTCGTCCAATATGCTTTACATCTAAGAACTTTTGAGAAGCAAATTTATATATTATGCTGATTAACTACTATATTAGATCATTATTTTCCTCAGCATTAACGAACAATAAAACTTCAGTGCTGCTATTTGTTTATGGAACGTTTGATATGAAAATTTGTCTACAAAATCGTCTTCAATTCATCATTTCTGAAGTTTTACTTCTTTGGGCGCGTTAGAGAAAAATTTTGTGAGTAAATTTTTACGAAGCGCGCGCACACTGTCACCCTGAAGTTAGCTTCTTCTTCGTTAAATTTATATGGCCGTTACTTCTCAGTCGAACGCATTTGGCCAGACTCGTCCTTTCATAGTGAATAGAAGCTCCGTCCGGGGGCGCAGTTGTCTTGCTCGAGGCAATGCTGTCACGCTAAGTTTCCTCATTCACTTTTTCTTTCATAAAAACACTTCATGTCTTCAGTAGAGGGCCGCCAGTCCACTCAATATGACTTTCTCAAAAAAACACATCTATTATTATATTTGAACATAGAACACG
>WOGR01010030.1:0-11085 GCA_015342045.1 Leptinotarsa lineolata | reverse complement strand
ATCGATGTTATTTAGAGTTTCATTGTACCTAGCATTTTTATTGAAAAATCGATAACACGAGAACGGTTATAGCTAGGTATATAGTACCTGTTGTGGAATTCATTTTTCCTGGCCTTTCCAAAAATGTAACGAAACGCAGGGTGTTCCGTTAAAATAAAACACACTTTTTTGAGTTTTTCTGCAGACTCCAAAATAATCTCCTTTCGAAGCCTCAATCAATTTTTATATAATGAAATGTGAAAATTTCCGAAAAAAAATAGTTTGGTTCACAGGGACCGTGTCGTATGGGGTACCGCACCTTGTATAATAAAGCGAGTTCTGGATACATTGTTTGTATTGATATTGATATATGAACACAAGAAGAAGTTCAAGATAATAATCACTGCACGAAAAAGAATATATTCAACCAAGTCCACCCCCTGCCAAAGAAGAAATCGCCTCAGAACTAATCTGCAAAACTATTTCAGGTGAAGGAAGGCCGATGAAACTTGTTGGTGTCGTCTGGGTCAAGTTCAAATCAGGCTTTGTACTAGTTCCTACAGGACTCTCATCAGTTATCAGCGCAGCTAGTGAATTTGTAGAAGCATTTTTTGTTGTCTCAACTTCTTGTTTACCCTTTCTTTCTCCAATTGTTATGGATTTTGGTGATTTAATAGACTGGATGTGGGGTTTATAACCATCTTCGTTCGCCTGATAGGATACTTCGAACTGACTTCCATCACTCGATATGTAAGAATAGAATCCACTTATTCGTAAAATCAAATCATCTCCAATTCTTTAAAACTGCCCGTTTTCCTCCTCCTCCTGTCCGTCGCTCGTGGAATACCTGTGAAAATTCATCCTCATATTTGTATTGTAAATATTCGAATTTGAATGCAATTCATCCAGATATCAAATTATCTAAACGGACAATTCGTTCAGGCCAGTCTCAACTCACCTGCACCTATCAGAAAACAACTACTCCCCTGGCTAATACCACGAAGGGCGTTTGATTATATCCAACAGGGTCAGTGCAGAATTCTCCATAGAAGTAATTCCTGCATATGCTGTTGGCGATACAACTTCCGGAATCGATTTTTAATTATTGGAACACCCTTGCAGACCGGTTTTGTACTGGTTGGCCACTTGTCAGTGCAAGTTAGTGTTTATCATAAACCTAGAGTCGATGATTTCCGATAAATAAAAATCGAATTCCTTTCAGAGTATCATTCTTCGAACTAGGCAGAAGTGAACGTCCAACTACATTGCCCCATCTGCCTAACCAACTCGACAATATATAGTTTCACTACATAGTAGAATCCTCAGTCCACTTGAAATAGTAGCATCCTCAGTCAATCTAAGGATGGTGCTATGTAGTTGATGCGTATCGAAAATGTAGTCTACATTGTAAAAATTCACCAGTCTATTCAAAATATTCTTGAAATGAGCTAAATGTAATAGACCTAATATCCAATTGTCTTAGTCACTGAGAGAGGGCCTCCTCATTTTGTGTGTAGTTTATGGGAAAAAATGTTTCTCTGCTGAAGGTACACCTATCATATCCTCCATTCAACTCTGTGTCCGTGATCGTATCTTTGTCAGAGCTGGTGATCCATAGGAGTAGTCTCATATACTTTCATGAATTGTTTCCAGCTGCTCTCTGATTTCTGATTTCTTCAACGAAAACGTCGTAGAACTTTTTCCGAGATACAAAGTGAGCAGCATTGCACCTCTGTACCCCTTGACAATTCGGAGACTCCCTATCAGTCGGATCAAACCCGGTTGTTGAGCCAGAATCGAATCAGCTTCAAATGCCCGTCTATATTTTGGCTCAATTTTATTTCATATGTGGTCCGTAGGTTTGGTTTCTCCGAATCAATCCAATGCACACTTCCTGCTTTGTTTCCTTTTTGGATTTGGTAATGAAACCCTACTCCGTCAATATATAAAGGACCACAAAGTCTGTGAAACACGGTGGTTTCTTCTCAACAGTCTCCAGGTAATACCTGCAGGTGCCCTGGATTTCTGCAGGTGCCCAAGTTTTCCGAAATGGTATCAATTCCTCTTCTTGAAAGAACCTGCTTTTTCGTGCAACTTACTCAATTTTTGGAGCATCTGTACGAACTTGTTGATTATCCTTGAACATTATTGTTTCGAACGACACATTTCAAAAATTATTTTATCAGTTTCGAGCTCTGCAATACTGCATGTATCGATAGGTGATGACCTCTTAGAAACTGATACACCCCTGTGTGCGTCAGACAATCAGTGAATGTCTCTTCTCTAATCTACTCTAGAAATTATTCTGGGGCGAAATAAACCGAGGAGTTGTTGAAATAATTATGAATTACATATTTATAGGGTTGTCAAAAGAAGTCTTATCGAAGCACTTCATTATATTCAAAACCCAAGATGCGTACATTTGAATCAGAAATGATTCAATGTATTGAAATGAAAATATAAGTATTAGAAAAAAACTTGCTGAGTTACTATTCTGTCCATTTCTGGAAATGCTAGCTCAGTGTATTCTGAATAGTATCATTACTAGTCTCAGAGGTCAATTGTATAGTAGTTATAGAAAAAACTTAATATACTCAATAATGGGATTTGCTTAATTGTTTCATTTCAAAAAAGCTGGGCTAAAAGAAAATTTGATTTTTTTTGTTTCCAATGTGAAGTCACATCTGAATTGAAAATCAATAGTTGATCTTATTTCTGAAACTTCTTGAGTATGAAAGAATTATGATACACGAGACTCCATACCCTAAGTTCTAGCTCTTATGAAAAATAATTTGTCATTTGATGAGGCACTGATTGATTGGGAAAAATTATTTTTGTGCATAAGCGATTCTTTGTTTCTCGCCTCACAAAAACCAAACAAACTTTGACTTCATTTTCGAATGAAACATGTTCGGACTTCCACAGCAAAAAAGATGTTTGGAATTCATTCTGACGAATGAATGAAACAAGAATGTATTGAATGCAGGAGTCTAAAAATAATTGGACCCAAATATTCGATTGAGTTGATTAACGGAAAAACAGATTTCAAAATAGATTTTTATTAACGGAAATAATATAAAAAGTGAAAAAGAATTGATGGCAAAAAATTTGTAAGAACGCTAGTTTGTGAAGAAAACAAATAGTCGTAACCTAAAAGAAAAATGAATCAATAATTGGCAGAAAAATAAAAAATAAAAGTTTGAAATGATGATAATATGAAATAAAATGATCAAGATGAATGAAAAAAATTCAAAAAAGTGGAAGGTAACGAAATATCAAGAATATCCCAAACAAAGTTACTACACTACATTTCGATTGTTAGTATACACAATCATTGGCAGAAATTCAAGTGTTTCTGCAATTTCCAGCGATAAACAAAAAGTAAAAATCAACATCTGGGACGAGAGGCTAGGAAATTAAATGATTCCATTAGTCTCCTAATTGCTACTAGTCTTTATGAAATATATATGGCCTTTATGAAATATATTTGTGTGATAATACCTGCTTCAGATTCTAATTGATAAAATTCTCAACGTTTCTCAGTTTGGTGAAATACTTACCTATGATTTCATTAGTCTCATAATTGCTACTGGTCTGTATGGAATAACCTTGGCCCAGAAATTAATTTCTCTGGGGCTGATGATTTCGATTTCATTGTGGCAATCAATTATTTCTTCTAGTCATGGATGTATGTACTGCTGCACAGGTTATCTGTTTCATTAGAATTTTTCCATTTCACTAATTATAATTTGATGCAGGTATTATTTGGCAAAGTAATAACTTAGAAAAAATGATTATTGCATTTCTGAAAATTTTTCAGATGCTTTGTTTTTTCTCTGATTCTTCTCGGAATTTATGAATGAGCTACTAGAAGATTCGCAACGATTTTCAATCACACATTTTCAGAAATCATAATTCACTTGAGAATTATGTGATATATTCTTGACATTATATCACCTACATATTTCAGTGTCATGCCTGTTGTTAAATTAGATTCAGAAAGTTCTTTGAAACTTTTATGCCTAATGAAACTAATTCAGAATTCCAAATATTTTTGATGAATTGATTTTTGAGAAACTACTTCAGTCAAAGCTTTCACAATATATTCATTTAGAGTCAATATTCAAAAGCCTACCCAACAAATTATTTACAATGCGTATTGAGATGATCTGCGACTAATTCATCACTGAATATTTCAAACAACCTTGATTATTATATTTAGTTTACTCCACGAAACATTCATTCCAAGTTTAACAAAAAAAAAGACTTACCTGAAATTGTACCCGCGTTCATTCTCTTTTCTAGTGTTTTCAAGTATCCTGGGAATTTCGTCACTCTGCGTATTTTGAAACGATCAAAAACACGAAAACACGAAAGATGCGATTCAATAATTTTATCAAAAATAATCAGTTTGGAACGACATGATAATACTTAGTCTCTGGCAAATATTTGAGGGGCAAACAACTTGTATGTTCTCAATCAAAGTTGATGAAAAGAGTGCGAAGATCCAACAAGGCAGTTTATTTCTTTTTCCAGTTACATAACTGGGATGATGAATAAAATTTTCCTTTTGGATTCAGTGATGCATGTTGTTGAAAATGGAAGATGCTGGTCCCACCCGACATCGCCTGGTGAGATACCATTGCAACGGCTTAGGCAACGTGCTTTCGGGCTGAGGTTTCGTTGCGATGTCGGCTGTTTTCGGTTTCTAGGTAAGGTCTCCGTTTGATTCTCCTGACCACGAAATTATTTCAGTATTGAGTGAATTACCGATGAGTGTTGGGAAACAATCTGAGCCGCGCAAAGTTTGGCATTACAGATCCATCAACTTTTGAAGTTACGGAAGTTTTTCTATCATTCATGGATGCATATATTTCTCTTTCAATGAAACAAACTTCTAACGGCAAACCTTGCTTCAACTACGATTGCGAGCAAACTGTCACCTTCAAAAATCTCGCCTACCGGCAGTGTCGCAAAAATCCCAGTACCAAACTTAGAATTCACACATTCAAAGAATTAGGGAAAAACTGCTTGCCAATCCTAACGGGTTCAAATCATTCTGGTCTGTTGTAGCTGAAGCTGTTAATAAAAACTTTACGAAATCCACAATTCCACCAGTCGCACAAGCGGATGGTTCAATTGAGACAACAGCCATAGAAACAGCAAATCAACTAGCTGAACAATTTCGCCTCACTACACAGTCGATTTTCTGGGAAAGGCACCACCCACTATCTCCACACTAGAGTCCACAAAGCCGGTAATTACTTCTCGACAACATCTAGTCAGGCAAATTTTGTAACAGCTTAATATCAACAAGGCGTCTGGTACTGATGAAGTTCCCGTCATCGTATTCGAAAAGTGCGCCAATGAACTCGCACCGGTATTCTGTATACTTTTCAACCTGTCAAGCTTGATATTTCTAAGGCCTTCGACCGTATGTAGCATGAGAGTTCGCTGGCCAAATTTCAATGCTATGGCTTCTCGAATTATTTTTGTGTACGGCTTTCTGAAATTACGTTCCCTGCAAATGGCAGTCGATGGATATCTCTCGGATACTTTTATCATCAACGCTGGTGTTCCCCAGGGGTTCATATTGTCTCCAACTTCCTTTCCATGGTATATCAAGGATTCATTGAAGAAAAAAACAGGAACCCAATATATTGCTTTGCTGACGGCAGCACACTTTTCTCGTCATTCCATTTGCATACCAGGACATTGGCAGCGGATGCACATCTTCATTAGCAGCAGGAGGTTACATATCTTAATGAAGATCTAAAGATGATTCAGTACCATGAAACCTCAGGCATCCGTATTCTCCAAAAAGATAAATGTCTCCGAACCAAATATATCAATGACAGCACTGACAATTCCACTTATATGTCGACACAATCATTTCGCTGAAATTGCAAAGGCTGCTCCTCTAAAACTTGAAACACTGTTCCGTACCAGAAATCTCAACATACCTCAGCATTTTTTGATGCTTTATAAACCTCAGATCAAACCTTCTTTGGAGAATTGTTCTCATGTATGGAGCTCCACCCCCAAGCATACCTTGAAGCTGCTGGATTCCATCCAGAATAGATCCAGTCGCCTGATGGGAGACACGAACATCACTTGCGACCTAGATAGTCTTTTATAGATACTTTTACGGAAGGTGTTCAAGTGACTTGGCACATTTGACTCCACTAAGAACAGTAAACATCAAAAATACGCGACGCACTGTGGCTGCTAATAGTTTTGAGATTCAACTCAGTATACCTTCAATTTCACTGTTTAAGAACTCTTCCATTTGGAGAACCTCGTTAATGCGAAATAAACTTCCTGAGAAAGTTTTCCCAAATGAATTTAATCTCCAGCGATTCGAGTCCAATGTGAATTGCTACTTTCGCACAGGAACCGCTCTCAGAGTGCCTTAAGAATTTTTTCGGTAGTAGGTACTTGTGTTTTGTCCATGAAAAAACCTGAGATCAGCAAAAGACAGCAGAGAACCACTCAAATCAGCGGGAGTTTATAGGATTCCATATTATAAGTGCACCTTGTCTGTCTATCTGAATTCAATAAACTCAAGAGGAAGGAAGGAAGCAAGGAATTCAAAAAGAAGAGTTGTGTGTATGATATATTGATTTTTGCGTGACATGGTTGAAATGTGTTATCCGTGATAGATACCGGTAGTAGTTCTATCCTACGAGTTTTCATCGAAAGCACTGCCTAATTCCTGTGAGATGTATAATTCACTATAGATCGATTTTCTCTTATAGGTCTACAAACAAGTTCACAATGGCATATGTCTTTTTTGGGGAAAGCTCACTCAAACCATTTGATATCTATGGAGTACCTGGCTTCGCTCAGAGAGTTCATATGCTAGTTGGCATGAATGGATAAACGTTCCAGACTAGTACAAACCATTCTAGAATGTTCAAGGATATCCTGAAATGGTATGGAATGCTTCCGATTCCTCTCGAATGTTCTGGAAGCTTTTGCATCTTTCTAGGGTGCGAAACTTCCAGCCCTCATATATTCAGAAGTACATATTTCAAGTTTAAGTAGAAACCTTCTTCGAGGATGGATAGAAGATGAAGAAAACATTACACCACATTCCAGGATATTCTGGGATATTCTAGTCTGTTCAGAATATTCTGATCTGTGCTAGAACTATCTAGAAATTTCAGTTCCTATCTCTTCGAAAGCATGCATAAAAATTGGACAAACTGATGTGACACTATGAGAAAAAAATCTGTAGGCATATAAATGTGTTCTGCTACCTGAGCGAAGCCGGACTATTTGGCTATCCTTCGATAAATCAATCCAATTATCAATTGCGAAGCAAACAATGTGCGTTTTTTCAAGTTGCATTCTTTGTTATTGAAGTGATCAAATAATTTAAATATTTTTCTTTGTTTTGGAATGACTTAATATTGCTCTAGATTTGTCAAGCGTTTTTGAAAATGTGCATTGAGAGTTTGATGTCACACTCCATATTTCAGTTGAAAGTGGTCAAAATAAAAGTTTGTGTTATTTGATGATTTTTCCCTGAATTCCTATGAAGGTAACCCTATATTCAGGTGCTGGACTTCGCACTAGAATTGAGTTGTTGTTACCGTTTCGATCGCACGGAAACCACAACACGAGTACCAACTCGGGCAATGCGACCATTACCACATCGCCTCTGATAATGTCTACCACAGTGGTAGACGAAACGTCAGGCATACAAACCTGCAGACCGCGGCAAAAAATCCGGAAAATAATTTTCACATAGTTGTTTCTGGCCGTAAAAGTTTACATTCTTTGATCAAAGTGACAATGTTTCACGTACCCAGATTTATAAGGATGAAAACTAGGTCGTACAATTGATGAACACTTCGTTAGAGTAATTTTTCAATAATAGTGAATAAAGGTTGGTTGGGTAACGGAATTAATTTTTTCTAAATCGATTGTTTTCTTGCCTACGTTTCGAATTTAATTAAATTATTCCTCAGGGCTCGAAAAGTACTTTCTTTGTGTTGATAATATTACTATTTTAAAAACCATCAGACGTATCAGATACATTTAAAAAAAAACATTGCAACAATCAAATTTTCGAAACACCAACACAAAACGATAATGTAATGATTCTACCTACTTCTGTAGTTTGGATGGATAAAATAAAAAACATTTTCATTCTATTACGTAAAATTAGTTCTTGAATTACACTAACCTATGGAGATTTTTTTATTGCTTTGTTGATTTTTATGATCATTGTTAATGCATTTGAAAGCTGAATAGGAATGTTTCCAATTATATACTGCACCCAGACGGATGAACTTATAAATAATGTTTCATCAATACAGGGAAGGGTTATCAAAAAGTTGATTCGGTTCATATAGGTTTCTAGTTAGCTACATTGAAAATCAATAAATTATGAAAAAGGATTTTGCTACTGTCAGAATATTTCCCTCAGTAAACAAGTTTGTTTTTTGTTGTATTCATTACAGTTGATAGATTTATGATTTGACAATTGGGAAAAGAATAAAAAAATAGACAAATCAAGCTTTATGCTTGACCATTTGATTTCATACGGTATGACAATGTGAATCCTTCTATGCATGTATTCTATCAACCTACACCACTAACCTAATAACAATACGAAATTTGTATTTTGGTTTGTTTTTGGGTTATGCCGTGGTCTTCTTTGGTTATTAACTCTAAACGTTTCAACTGCAACTGCGGCCGACATCTTAAGTGGCGTGGGCGAAGTACTCTTCTTGACGTGTCAACTTATAAGCAAAGAAGACCACGACAAAACCTGTGTAAACCAACCAAAACATTGACGTCAGCCCTGAAAGCCTACATTCATATTGAATAATATTTTTGTTGAAAAGTCACTAGTTTACAGCCAATTTACGACTGTAATGCCAAAGGTAGCTCTTTGTTGATTTTTGGTCCCTCAATGCGAAAATTAAAGTAAAAATTTCCTAACACGTAAGATTTTTGAATTATGATTTTTTTCACAAAAATTTAATGAACAAGACATTCCAAATTTGATTTTCGTCTAAAACATGATCCTCTATGCATCTTGCACATGCAGTTGTCATGAAAGAAACACACGAAAGTATGTCACTTATTCTAAATGGAATAAGTTATAATACGTGACAAATATGTGGTGACCTGAAAGTCATAGGACTATTGCAAGGTCTTCAGGGCGGATTTACGGAATTTAGCTGTTTTCTTTGCTTTTGGAACAGTAGGGCAACATAGAGCCATTATCATTAAAAGAATGGCCTCCGAGAGATAAATATATTTCAGTTCAAGCTAACGTGGAAAATATACCTCTTGTTAATCCCAAAAACGTTTTGTAACCTTCATTAAACATTGAACTGGAGTTAAAAATTTTGTAAAAGTATTAGACAAAGGAGGTGATGCGTTTAAATATCTTAAACACGTTTTTTCAAAATTAAGTGATGCAAAACTCGAGGAAGGTATATTTGTTGGACCACAAATTAGAAAAATACTAAGTGATCAACAGTTATTTCAAAAATTACGTTATGTTGAATTAGCTGCGTGGAGTTCTTTCAAAAGAATTGTTTTAGAGCTTTTAGGGAAGAAGAAAGTGAAAAATCAAGAAACACTTGTAGAAGAACTACTTGAAAACTATTGCAGAATGGGATGTCGCATGTCTCTCAAAATCCATATCTTGCACTCCCATTCAAATTTTTTTCCAGAAAATTTTAGTGCTGTCAGTGACGAACAAGGGGAAAGGTTCCACCAAGACATACTGACAATGGAGCAACGTTACTAAGGCAGATGGACTGCAGCAATGATGGGGGATCATTGTTGGTTCCTTATGAGGGAAAACGATGAAACATATACAAAAGTCAAAATTTGCAAAAAGGTTATGCACAAAATACTTCTTTTGAATGTTTTTTTATGTATTGTAAAAAAAGTTTGTGATCTTCGAAATATATTATAAAATATATTATATTTTTTTTCTTGTTCTGATCTTGTATTTCCCTATGATATGTGAAAATTTCTGTATAAAATGAAAATATATTTAACTCTAAATATATACGTTATGGGAAAATTTTAATACTGAATTCGCAGTCAGGGTGTTTTAAACTTTCATATATAGCCATTATAATATTAGTCGCAATTTGTTTTTCTCATTTGTTGGCTAGTGAAATTGATCAAGAACCGCATATGAAAACGGCTTCAATTTTTTGCCTGGTGATTGTTCAAGCGTTGGATTGAATTTCTTCAAAAGTTTGTTCAATTTTTTCTTATTCAAATGAATGAGATTAAATTACCGAATAAACTTCTGAATTCAATAAACTGTGATATATCCAGTTGCAGCTTTATTTCAGGTAACTGATCTCCACCTGAGACGAAAACATAAAAAATTTATGGTGACAGTCGTTTTTGGAATCACAAGTGAAAACTGAATGATTCAAATAAGAGTTATATTACAGTTATGGAAACATTTTTATACTGAATCACAAATATTCAATTACGAAACATGGAACTGAGTAAGTAATATTAATTTAACATTGATTTTCACCCTATACCTCCACCTGCCAGTGAGGCTATTGCTGCACTACCAATTTGCAAGACGAACTCTATTGTATTGTTATTTTCTTCTTGATTCGTTATCAAAATTTCTTGAGTCGTAATATTTTCTTCTGGTAGGTCCGGTCCTTTAGAAGCTTCAGTTATTTGTAGTATATCTTCAACATCAACGGAGCCTGCAGTGTTTTTGAACCTTGTATGGTTGGGATCATTTTCAAATGAATCCATTGAGTTAGTTGTCAACTTTGGTCTTTTCTGCACGCTTTTTGATAACCTAGAATGAACATTTTGACTAGTATAGGAGAACCAAAACCATTTGGATAACTTAATGAAATATATTGCTTCCATAATAATTCAAATTTGAAGTTCTAGCCAGACAGATCATCTATCAATCTTTCATGTTAGGTCAGAGGTTAGGTCAGAAGTTAGCGGGTCTATTCGACCCTTCACCGCAACCCACAAGGGTTTATTGTAGCTCACACCTATTCAAACTCGACGACCAAATAAACCCAGCTTCTTGACGAAGCCGATTAGTTTGTATGGTGAGTGATTTTTCAGGTCAGATGG